>JANKKB010029372.1:0-10099 GCA_026225775.1 Bursera palmeri | reverse complement strand
GTCATTGTAGTGCAAACGATCCAATGATTCAATTAACAACAATCGAAAGACATTATCAATCTAAGATCTACAATTTTACATGATAATAGTCCGTCCTAATCCAACAACTTCGTTATCGGACCCGATATCTTAAATTTTGCAGAAAAGTAGAATAAAATTGTACATTGAAAGCATGTGCTTTCCTTAAAACGCATCAACTACTTTTGAGAAGGGATGGACAAAGCTAATTTTGTTCTATCATTTCATGCCTGTTATTGCTAGCCATGACTAATAAAACTTATAAGAGACAAGTGACAAGACCCCTTAGTTGATGATAATGTAGACGTGCATAATGCAGTCCACCACAATTTGCAATAAGCGGTTGCAGTACTGGTGACATGCAAAGCTGAGACGTATCGGCTAGATAAACCGAATGATTGAATGGTTTTGAATACTTTACAACTCCAACTACATGTTCGGCTTTAATGTTAATTTTGGCTCAATATTTATTAGCAAACTAACGCCCATGTTCTTGTGCCCCTCTCTATGAGAGTGACTTCCTTTTTATCTCTTCTAATTTAAAATTTGTATTTTCTTTCATGCCAGAGATTTCAGAATTGTGTGTCACAGAATCTGATTCATACCAACATTAAAGCATTTGGTTTAAAATTGTTACTTTAAGGTAGTAACTCTTGGATAACAAATGGCTCTAAGACGTTATACAAGAACTCGGAAGCATTTTCCTGTTTTACAGAACATGAAGAACACAGGTTGGCTGTTTCCTATGGAAACACCACCTGAACCACAAAATTCTTTAAGGAACAACTTTGTAAAACAATGGTTGGCATAGCCTAAATGTGCATAAAGATGGTTGGTAAAATGTGCAAGGCAGAAATGTAAATGAAACATTGACAGAAAAATATGACTTTCATTCACAAATACTATGTATGTAAGGTCATTTAACATAAATCAAAAATCAAGAAAAGTTAATTGATTTCACTATAACAGATACTTCAAATGTCAACCACGTTTGTAGATAATATTTCCACACCAATTCTTCCCCAGATCCAATAACAAATATGCGCAGAGTTGTGAAGTTCATTTTCAGAATTTACATCACATCACTCCGCCTCCAAAGATATCTGAGTCGGTAGTTTAACGCATCCACCAGAATTTATAAAAAGCAGGACTGGAAGAATGCCCTAAAAAAAAGAGAAAATTACTTATGAACAAAGACGAATTACAGAATTATCAAATAATGAAGAATGTAACTGCAGATTTGTGTGTATGTCTGCCCATTCACACACCTATGTACAAGTCATAGACTTCTAAAATAAGGTGTAATAAATCAAAAATTGATATACTTAATAACGTTTTAAAAAACTACTATATTAAAGTAAGCCATTCAATCCTGGTTACTCATGTCGTTCTTGAAAACATAACTGCCCTGCAAATCCCAGCTAAATTATAAATTGACAAATGTTTTGGATTGCTGCTCTTATCTTATACAAGCAGTGCTTACAATCTCATAACAGCAATTCCGACCCATTCCCAGAATTCATTGTTTCATTCCAAAAAAAATTTTTTTGCAAACGCACATTTGACAATAAATTTCAAATCAATATCGACCACATATCATTTTAAAAATTCAAAACCGATCGAATATCTTTACTTTTGAAAACAAAAACACAAAATTCATAAAATACACACCCTATGACACTAGATATTCCTTGTGGTTGATCTGACAAAAATGCCACGGGTTTGACCAAACATTAGGTCCTTAGTGGATGGACCTAGATGTGACTCAACACCTAACAATGGATAACATCAAATGGGAGAAAACCATTGGACCTGCAATAGCTTAGCCTCATTACAATTCATATCAAAAGTGATAAGTTTTTCCTTGTAAATAAACAAAAAGATCCTATATGTGTCATAATAAGCCCATGATATAGGATCTTTTTGTTTATTTACAAGGCAGGTCACAACTCTTGGCAATGATAGCTTCAATCATCCATACTTCCCAAATAATCCACTGAGATCAAGATACGATAAATTAGTCATAAAAGAAGCAATTTATTTTTAAGATAAGTTCCAAAAACAACATTTCATGAAAAATCCCTTGGTTTAACAATGCACTCTAAAAGGGCTTTAAATTCCTCTCTGTTTGAGAACAATAAACTAGCCCTATAATGTGGAGTTCATAGTATTAGGTTTTCTTACAGATTGCAGAATAAAAAACATGCATGTGGAATAAAGAAAAGTGGTAGCTACCTTCGGTTGTACATGGTACAAATGAAAAGATACAAGCACCAATAAATCAATTAAACAATTTAAGTACTCTTGCCCCTGACTATGGCAGTAAAAGAGGAAAAATTATTACATTAAAAGACCAACAATTTAACACTAAGCATGACCCACAAACTAAGCTCAAAAATTTTTTAGAATTAGCAATAGCAAAAACATTGGTTAAGTTATTTACCTCATTTATGACCATCACCCATCAGATGCCTCTAAATTGTACACTAAATAATAACTATAAGACACCACATACACAACATAGGTCAAAACAGATAATAGCCAACGCCTCTACTAGGAATCAGCAATACTAATCCAAGTGCATGCCAAATCTATAGATTACCATATGATAGCATAGGATTTGATGCTTAATTTATAAAAATAATAATAATAATAATAATAATGATAAATACATTAAGAAATTATTGCATAGGGAGAATAAAGAGAAAAAACTTCACAAGCTGCAAGCAAATAGCAGTAAATAATAATAAATGAATTATACAAGTAGAGAAATCAAGAGATACCTTTAGTATCCGCACAGAATTGTCTTGAAAGGCATAAATCCAATGTCCCACCAGATGGCCCAGCTCCATTCAATAAAAAATATTATTAGATCCCCAATTATTTGTATCTATCAGCTTCACTAACAGCTATAACCAACCAAGAAATTTAACTACTCTTCTCTTCCTTAATCTCAACTTTAGGGATAGCTGCCATCCGTGCAGCTCTTCTCTTAGATTGAATTTGCCGCACATACTCTGCAACTACAACATGTAACTTGGGAGCAACTTTACTTGGTGAAGTGACATTCAGACCTGCCTTCTTCAGAGCTCGTGCAACATGCTTCTCAGCCTTCTGAAAATGGATGGGACATAGAGAAGGAACAGTGGATTTCAGAATTGGCTTCAGACAGAGAGTTGGCCCTGTATGTCCACTGCAAAGAAGCAACCATATAATTATCCCATTGTAGTTCATTTGCACTATTCTATCAACAAGAAGAAGCCACTGTCAATTGCCACATCACATCAGCAAAACAATCCACTAGGATAGTCAAAATAATACACAGGGCAAATCTACAAAATCTGCTTTGAGTACACTATGCAACATAGGGAAGAGACACGAGTAAACCAATATTACATCACTGCAAAAACTATGATCTGGTGAACTCAGTCAACTGCCAGTTCTTCAAAAAATATTTAGCCTCAATTTATTCTTTCACAATTACACAATTGTATAAAGATAACCGATCTCCACAACAAAGTTGAAAAGATATACATTCTTGAAATCACAATATATCAATAGCATAAATTCAAAGGTAATTCCCCCAACCCGGATTCTAAAACACAAACCGACCCAAATGTTGCCAAAATTCATCAAAAACCAATCCACAGCAAAGTTGAAAAGATATACATTCCTAGAAATCACATTATATCATAAATTCAAAGGCATTTCCCCCAACCCGATGCCAAAACACAATTCAGCACATAGTTAAGAAATTCAATAAAAACCAATCCTAACAAAGTTGAAAAGAATACATTCTCATAACCACATTGAATCATAAATTCAAAAGCAATTACCCCAACCCGGATTCGAAAACACAAACCAACCCAAATCTCTCCGAATTTCATCAAAAACAACCCTGAAATTCTCAAAAATTCATTCTAAACTTTTCCCAAATTGATCAA
This sequence comes from Bursera palmeri, assembly GCA_026225775.1. NCBI lineage: Eukaryota > Viridiplantae > Streptophyta > Magnoliopsida > Sapindales > Burseraceae > Bursera > Bursera palmeri. The sequence goes on along the minus strand of JANKKB010029372.1, from coordinate 6,137 downwards.
ATATAACACAATTTGTCAAGAGACCCAAGTCCACCCCTATTTAGCCTAGCCTAAAACCGTAACAAAAACATCTGAAATTTACCCTAAATCCAATTCAATTCAAAATACGTTTTTTTTTTTTTTTCAATCAAAAACCAATAACGGAGTTCAAATTATCAATTACCTTTTGATAACATACGAGCAGGCCTTGTAAAGCATCTGTTTTGTATCAGATAAAATATGCGTATGGCAAAAACTCGTCAGAGCCATCGGCTTCGCTTTACACCCCGTCCCGCTGCATTTCTTCTTCACCACACTCCCAACACCAAACCCACCGTCAACCTCTCCGTTCGCCTCCCTCCGGTTCGTACAATTGCCCTCCTCTTTGTCATTACTATTATCATTATTATTATTATCATCATTTTTATCGTTGTCGTTGTTGCTGCCGTCTGCCTTGTAGGGACTCTTCCCGTACACCCAGTAGTACTCTTTGTACTTCGCTCTCAATTCTTCCATCAACACCCAGTACTGCGACCGGTAGATCTTCGAGAGCCGCTTCACTCGTTGCGAGCGTCGTTTGATGACTTCGAAATGCGTCTGCAACTCCGCGTTCGAGAGGGCGGACGACGTGTCGTCCATCGCCCCGGCGGGGTCGGCGTTGACTGCCGGACGCCCTGTCGGCGGTGGTGGTAACGATGGATCGGCCATGCACCGAGTCAACGAGTCGCTGAGTGAAATGGGTGGTTTAGGGTTTTTTTAAGCGGATTCAAAGCTCGAAGTCGGCGAAGGATTATTTCTGAATTACTGATTAGCACCTAAAAACAACTTTAATTACGTTTGGGCAACAAGATTTATCAATTGTTTTCTAAAGTATCCTCCGTTCGTTCGTTTCGTGAAGTCTAGATTACTTTCGTCCCCTGAGGTTTCACAAAATAGTTTCTCTCCCAATATTTGTTGAAATAACAACAATTATCTTCTCTCTGCCCTTTTTACTAATTGACGCTTTTACCCTTTCGATGTTATTCTTTCTTAAAGATAAATGGGAGCAGGAGATATATTAAATATGTGAGACAAAAGTTTGATATGATTGGATAGTTAAATACACAATCAAGATGGAAATTTTTTTAATTAAATGTCAATATTCGTATTCAATAACTTTTTTATTTAAATACCAAATTTATCGTTAATTTCTAATTGTAATTCTAATATTCTATAATTTGATATATTATAAGTGGTTAGGGTCTAATAAGTAATTTCGATTATTCAGAGATGCTAAGCAAAGCATATGGCGAACACCCGAGCCTGCCATCTCGAATTTACAGTCACACAAAGTAGAGTAGAATACACAGTGGATGACAAAACAAGAGGCGTCCACTCAAAACGCCAACTCAGCTTAATTTCCAAGCCATAACGACTTGAAACCTGAAATGCAACTACCACCCGAAATAACTATTTAAAAATAATGAAAAATAAAAAGTAAAAGAATTGTAATAACAGAACTTCCTGGAATTCAGAGATGCTAAGCAAAGCGGTTGCATCTGCTGTTTCCACCACCCTGTTGAACCCAAAAAGCACCGACAACTGCTACTTGTTTGGTCTCAAAAGGGTTTCTTGTGCTTCTTCAGATTCTTTACTTCTTAAATGGAAAACTAGTTTTGGAACTAGGTTGTCTAGGAGGTCTTCAAGAATGGAGAGTTTTGTAACCAAAGCTTCAGCTCAGCCTTTGAAGAACGCTGATGAGCTCATTGACTCTGTCGAAACGTTCATCTTTGATTGCGATGGTGAGACTTCATTTATTGCTTTTATGTATGTTTTTATGGTAATCATATTAGCTGTAATGGGCTCTGAAATGATTCTGCTGAAATGGGCTTGTGTGTGTATGTATGAAGGGGGTGGGTATGGGTTGGTTGGGTTGGGGCGTGTAAGGTTCTCATGAGTATTCATATCTTATCTAATGATTTTAAACTCATTTATGAATGATTTACAGGAGTCATTTGGAAAGGTGATAAGCTAATAGATGGAGTTCCAGAAACCCTTGATATGCTGCGGTCAAAGGTCTGTATGTTGTTATAGTCAAGACTCGCATGAATAAATATGCATACTAATTAAACTTGTATCAGCATAAAACAGATGCTTAACAATTAACAAATCTTGAAACAAAATTTTAGGAGGTACTGAATTTTTGTGTTTATCAGATAATATTGATCTGCTTTTTAATTTTTTTTTTTTCCAGGGAAAAAGATTAGTTTTTGTTACCAACAACTCAACCAAGTCTAGGAAACAATATGGTAAAAAGTTTGAGACACTGGGTCTGACTGTCAGTGAGGTTAGTTATTGACACTTTTGTCCCTTTAGTTCTGTCAATCACAACTCTCAACTTAAGTGAATTGTTTCAGGAGGAAATATTTGCATCATCTTTTGCAGCTGCTGCTTACTTGAAGTCGATTGATTTCCCAAAAGATAAAAAGGTGTTCAATGCTGAAATTTTGTGGTTTCTCTGCCGAAAATTTTGTTTTAATGCAGAAGGCATTGGTACTCGACTATGTTACTTTATCTATTAAACAAGTTTGTATAAGAAAGAACAGCCACACCTGAAGTACAAATGTTATTTCTTTATCAGGCTCTCTTAAATGTTTTATTTATAATGACTTTATTTGGTCTTGTAATGTTAAGATGATGGGTTATAAGTGTTGATGGACTCATAGCTGACCATAATTTAGGTTTACGTGATCGGTGAGGATGGCATCTTGAAGGAGCTTGAGCTAGCTGGATTTCAATATCTTGGTGGACCTGTATGTACAATCCTATTCTGCATAAGTTTCAAATTTAATTGATGTTGTGGTGCCTTTGGTCATTGCTATTCTAGTTTCACAGATAAGTAGACAACACTGAACCAGTAGCTGTGATTACTTTGCCACCAATGATTTGGCAGTTCATTTCAAATATTTAAAGATCAATCTTTAATATGATTCCCTTGCAATTAATCAGAGTTGGTTGTAGAAGCTTTAGGCATCATGTCTATAATCTTTTAATTAAACAGAAATGATTGTCTGACTGATGAATTGACTTATGTGGTTAGTATCTGTCTGCACATTTTTGTGGACCGATCTTCGTTTAATTCTTGGGAATATGCTTGCCACATATGCTTGGATAGTGGTCAGAGAAACTCTTGGTAAGAAATAACTGGGAAGAGCTAGTTGACAGGATTAATCAATTAAACAGTGTGTTATAGAAATATCCTCTCTTAACTCGTTCAGAAATAGTCTCCTACTAATCTGGTGACAGAACATGTCACTGGATTTTTGTATCCAAAGGATCAAATGAAGGTTTATATAGGTGATCTTGGAGCTAATAAATTCAAGTGATGGAAGGTGGCGTATTTAAGGTTTTTAAATGTAGAGTTTTTTGACCTTATGTCAAATAATACACACAGAAAATTTTTTGCTTACCACAGTACCAAAGTTCTTTTTGTCAATGCAGGAAAGTTCGGATAAGATTAGTTATAAAATGCTATAGTAAGTGAGCAGTTTATAACAACTTTGTGAATATTTGGGTGTATCCTTACCAATTAATGGTAGTCTTTAATGTGCTGAGGTGTGACTTATGCTACACATTTTTATTAGAAGAATAAAAGTACTGAGTATTCATTTATATGATTTATATTTGTTGTGTCACAGGCGGATGGTGATAAAAAGATAGAACTAAAGCCTGGATTCCTTATGGAGCACGATAAAGATGTAAAGTTTTTTTCATTCTTGCTTCTTGTTACTTAATTTTTGGCTTTGATTCTCCTTATGGTTGTTACAAATGAAACATCTGGGGAACTAAGGTTTTCTCTGAATGCATTATGATTGTACTCTTTTTGCCACTGGGTATGGAATGATAAAATAGCTGCATCTTTCTACCAAATTTTGATCATGCTAAAGAAGTTTCTGATTTGCTTATTAGGTGGGGGCTGTTGTGGTTGGATTCGATCGATATTTCAACTACTATAAGATACAGTAAGTTATCTGATTTTTATATACAAAAATGCAAGTTGGAGAGAACCATATTTATTGAAGGATAATGTTAAAATGTTTATTTCAAATGCATGTATGTCAATTTCTGTTTTCACTAGGAATGTACTCTTTGTCTGCTAATATAGTCTTTTATATAGATATACTATCAAGAACTTTTTCCATAACTCCATAGTAATTACTATTGAGGTTTCCACTACTTTGGGAAGTAATATGGAACAATGGCCTGTACCAGGACAAAATTTTACTTGCAAAAAGGCATTACCTAATCCTAGATACATAAGAGATTTCTGATATGTCATGTTTTTTTTTATAACTGTTTTGATTTCTGTGATAAAAGGTATGGAACGCTCTGTATACGTGAAAATCCCGGTTGTCTTTTCATTGCTACGAATCGTGATGCGGTCACTCACCTCACAGATGCGCAGGAATGGGCAGGTTCTAACTCTCTCCTGCCTTGGTTACATTTTGGAATCTGCATATAGAGATAATCGGGCAACACTACTCTATGATCATGAATTATGCTTTTTTTACTCACTACTGAAAATTTGCACCACTATCATGATTATAAGATTCTGAGAACTTGCTGTTTCTCATGGCCGGGTTTATGACTTTAAACATTATGATATGAAGTGGTGTATTGCTTTGGTTTCATGCAACCTCTTCATTAATATTTCTGGAAATATATTTTCTGGGAACTTCTCATTCTCTTTTGGAATAAGACTAGAACTTAGTTTGATTAAAGTGATTATCATAATATAAAATAATTTCCTTCACATTCTCATCTCCAACTGTTTGTGATGTGTACTTTGATGTTAGGTGGTGGGTCTATGGTTGGTGCTATTGGCGGATCAACTCAACGCGAACCACTAGTTGTGGGAAAGCCCTCAACATTCATGATGGACTACTTAGCAAACAAGTATATCTCCTAACTTCTCATATAAATAAATTAAAAAAAAAGTACTTGATCTTTCTGTTAGCAATTCCTCCAGTGCTCCTCACTTGTGCACATTGCACATTGCATTTCTTGGTTATTTGAGAAATGCTTAAATTCTTTGACCTGTGAAAAGGAAGAGAATTCAACAGAAATCAGCATAAATATAACTCTTACAAGATATTTAATAACTGATACTAATCTCATTGATTTGATCGACGAACAGATTCGGGATTTCGAAGTCACAAATATGCATGGTTGGGGACAGATTGGATACTGATATTCTCTTTGGACAAAATGGTGGTTGCAAAACTCTTCTTGTTCTCTCAGGTAGCTGACACTTAACACCTCTCTAATCAATCATCTTCTACATTCAAACTTGTGGTATATAATCTGAAGTAACATTTTACTTTCTTCTTTAATAGGTGTGACCTCATTGTCAATGCTTCAGAGTCCGAACAACAAGATCCATCCGGATTTTTACACCAACAAGATTTCGGATTTTCTTTCTCCTAAAGCTGCAGCTGTATGATCATGTATTCACTTAAACAATATTGTGTTCAAGTCAATCTCCCATTATTTGACTCATTATTCATAGCTGTAGATGTATATGCAGTTAAAAAAGTTTCCATTTAAAGGGGTTGCACAAAAAGAAGTCAGAAAAGTGATTTGATGGCTTTTCTGAGAACCACTTGTGGTTGCTACAGCTTCTGCAGATGTTTTTTCTGCATAATTCATTACAAAATCAAGTCATTCCGATGATGTAATAGTTACTGAATATATAGTGCTTTCTTCCATCTCTGCCCAATTCTCCAACTGATCTATTCTCCTCCTCTACTTTGTTCTGTTTTATATATATGATATTCTCCATTTATGTTAACTGGACAAGGGGAAAGTTTAAGTTAGGAAATAATTACCGAATAATAGTATTTAAAAGGGTTTATTTCACCAGATATCATTGTGTTTTGTATGTTAAACTAAGGGGGGCGTATTCAATTAAGATTTTTAAAGACTTTTTATAACTGAATGACTTTTATAGACTTATAGACTTTTAATGACTTTTATAGACTCTTCATGATTATGAAAGACTTTTATAGACTTTCATTTTAATGACTTTCATAGACATTTGTAGACTTTTATAGACTTTCATAGACTTTCAATTTAATGATTTTTATAGACATTTATAGACTTTTATAGACATTGATAGA
>JANKKB010029371.1:0-22597 GCA_026225775.1 Bursera palmeri | reverse complement strand
TGGAGATAATAGCAACATTTATTGAAGCGTTGACAAAAGGAGAACACTTGAAGAAGTTGATGTAGAGATCTATGAATCCATTATACACATGTAATGGCACGTTAAGCAACAATAATTTGATGGTGTTAATCAAATTGATCAATAAGTGTCAGAGCCGGTTATTTTGAATTCACAATAACTTCGAGAATATAGTTGTTTCCATTTCAGCCAGCCTGCATTCCAAATTTACTAGCAATGAGCACACCTAAACTATAGAATACAGTTAKAGCTAAAACCATATAAGTAACATTAAAATCCAACAACATAATAAATTCAGTTCAACAGGAGAAGTAAAAACCACCATATATAGAATTGCAACTTAAATGCAACTACAAACAGCATAAAATCAACTTATAATAACCCCTTGTGACAGTTTCCTTATATCATAACTCCACCAGGTAGATGGAAACATCTGCCAGATAAATTTCCCAGCAAAATAGAAAAGAACCTGAAAGACAGCCATACTCAAACATGAAACAATGACTTTGCACTTCATACTTTCAAGCACGTCTTATCCTACTTTGAATCCAACCACAAAGTTTACAGTTACTCTTAAGCTAGCATTCAAATCCTGAACAAAAGAATGACCAAAAAATAAATACAATTTAATTTGGGTATTCAACTTTGTACCAGATAGTGAGAAATGTTCAAATGCATCATTTAGCCAATATAACACAGAATGCAGCACAGAATTGTAGCTGTAATTCCAGCAATATATATCCAATGTGCAACATGAAACATGTGAAGAATCAACCACAAACTGGGGCCAATGTTCAAAAATTCTTTTTGGACAAAATTAAACACTCTTTCTATATCATCACATTGTAATTTATACAGAAAACTTAAAAGTATCTTTTCATGTCTATTCGCAACAACTCTAAACCACACAGAACAACAAAATACCAGCTGCATGATATCGTGGTTAGGAAGGTCCAGTGCACATCAAACATCGATTATATTCTACAACACTTTATTTCATGATCATACAACTCCTCGCAAGCCCTCGAGGCTCAACTGGTGACATATTAACATCCGGTACATAAGTATAGGAAATGGAGATCAAGTCAGACCTATACTTTTCAGCTGTATCATCATTTGCCTCTAGAACCCCATTAGCTTTGTCAAAATTTTCAGGAACATCATCCACCTTCTCAAGCTTATCGGGCAAAGTATTAGATATTTCCATAAGCAACTCCCGAGCAAGCTCCTTAGAAACCTCCTTACAAGGAGCTACAATAGCCATAAAAATCCCAAATTTCTCCTGCAATCAAAAACCCAATTTCCAAATTAACAGTTGCTCACGCATAAAGATTCCCCTGAACCATAAGTGAAAATCTTATTGAACCGCCTAAGTTTTGCTCCAAACAAAAAGGATCAGAAGAAATCAATAGCATGCAGCAAGATACAACAATAATAAGATAACAAACCTGAGTTTCTGCTTGGTCGCAAAGGAAAAGCCAATCAAGAAGATGAATCCGGAAGGTTGATGATGAAGATTTCTCAAGAATCAATCAGGAGGTAAAGAAAGGAAGATGGAAGGGGAAGTTGGGGTGGAAAAGTTAAAATAAAGAGTCGTTTGGGTGGAAATAGCAGTTTCGGTTTTGTTAAGGAAAGAGTCTCACCACGACACAGTAACAGTCTAACAAGAACATTGTTGTTGTACTTATCCTCTTCTTGTCTCTATCTGGACTCACTCTAGAAAGCCAACTGTAAACCAGATGTAATGTAACCGTTTCTGTTTATGTTAAGTTTAAGAAAAGGCTAGCGGGGTTAGTAACTTCTAAAAACAGTACCGACGACATCAATTCTAAATTCTGATAATAATTTCTCTAAATATAATATTGTTATATACTTAAAATGTAAAATTTCCATTAATTTCTCTAACAAATATTACATAACGAGAAATATTATAATACTAATTTAATATTGTTCTCGTATCTATTATTTATAATAGATACGAGAAATATAAATAATGTTATCATATCAATAAAATTAATGTTAGCATTTTTACCTTCTGTTATATTCATGAATTATCAATAAACTATCAGTCGTCAATCTTATTAATATCAAAATTTTGTCCCAATGAACAAGTGCATGTTTTTTACTTTCGGATACTAAATTAGAAATGAAAAATTAGCTTTAGACGTGCATTCATTGGAGATCATAATGTGTTCATCTTGGATGGATATTAGTAAGGTCTTGGCTTTGTATCATTATTTAATGAAGATTTGTATTTAAGAAAAATATCCCTCTTACACAAATTCTCTTTTATATTTTTAAGTAAAAGTTCTGAATGTTTATATTATTTAAGTAAGGCCTAAGTCCTGGGCCCTTTTCAAAAATTGGGCTTGTATTGGGCTCAGACTGTTGATCTTTGTTTGTAAGTAAACAATGAAGGATTTTTTATGTGGGGGCATTTAGAAATATGTATTGTGCACTGAGCAGAAACTGACCTGAGTCCTAATTCTCTCCAAAGTTGGACACCAATAAATTTATCTTGTATAGTGCGAAGATAAGAAACATGATCTTTCGCACACATCTTTCAATTAGTTTTTTTTTAGTTCACGTAATATTTTTCCTCCTAAATATATATCTACCCACTAATACAATCTAAATACTTATAAATTAATTTAAGATCTCATTTAATACTAACATGAGATAGAACACAGTATTCTTAACGGTTGCTAATGTTACGAAGAATATTCAACTAAACCAACTAACGTAAAAGAAATTGAGAGACTCAAATTAATTTGTCAAATTGAAAAATATGAGCGTTTTTTATGCATCTTTGTTCGGTATTATGAATCTACATTTAATATTTATTAATATGTGTTCTTGAATGGACCTACTTATGACAGAAAATTGAAATGAATGGCTTACGAAAGCTGCAGACATCAATCAACAAAAGCAAATTTGCCTAATTCTTCCACCATCATTTTTCACTCCTAAAATAAATGATTTATTTAGTGAGTGCAACATCTTGATTAATTGAAAAATAATTAAGAGGAGAAAAAAGTTGACTGAAATGACTCAGTATCTGGGTCGCAAAGTGGGATCTATACCAAAACAATTATAAAAGGAAAAAAGAAATTAATTGAACAATCTCCTTATGCCATGTCTCTCTTCCGATCATAAAGTAAACAATCGTTTTTTTGGTATTTGTTCAAATATAGTGCACTTGCTAATTAAAGGCCAACAAAGAAACAAAAAAGACAAAGAAGAAATGTATTTTTTATTTTTATTTTTCAATTCCAACACCAAATCCAAAGGCAAGTAACAAGTGCACTCGCATTTTCCAAAAAGAAGAATTAATTAATAATATGCAAGTGACGCAAAGAGTGCTAAACTTCTGTAAACCATTTAAATTTGGTAGAGATTCAAAGAATTTTCTTAGTTTGGGATCCAGCTTGCCATTCTCCATTAAACACTAAAATGATTAATTAAAGAGTTCTTAAAGTGATTTTAAGCTAACAAAAGACAAGCTTCTTTACTGTAACATAAATTCTAATTTGTTTGAATGTAAAATTATATGAGAGATTTTAGTTGTAGTGGTAACTTACTCATCTATTTTGTCCACATTTTGGATTAATGGTTACTTTCCCATTTTCTTAGGGGGATTTATTGGCCTAGAACCCAGATGTTAAAAGCTTCTTTGTGGAAATCGTTCTCTGTATCAACAACTGAGATCTCTTTGAATTAAACACGAGTGGAAGGTGCGAAAGTGAAAGTGAAAAAGAGAAGTAAAACAAGAATAGAATAAGATCGATTGAAAGGCAAAGAGATGAAGATGAAGGTAAAAAGTTCTATAAAGAAATGTCTTCTGATGAGTGTTGCCTTTTGCATTAATTTCTTCTTTTTGGGTTGATAAGTCATTTTGCGTACGTATATATACATATCTACTATCATAAGATATCACTGTATCTATGACATCTTTTTTTTTTTTTTTGGTTGTTGAGATTTCTCCAAAGAGAGAGAGAGAGAGAGAAGAAGAAGAAGATAACATCTAAGTTGAAATCATAAAATTTCATTCAAATTTTTTTGTACTAGTGTTTGTAATGAAAGTCTCAGCCTACGTATCCTTGAGTTAATCAATTATTTATTAGGGTTTAATCGGGGATTCTTTCTTTTGAAAAGAAGTTCAATAAAACAAGCACTACAAACTTGGACTAATTGGATTTGTTGCAAAAAATTTTACAGTAAATATGTATCATGATGAATTGGAAAGAAACCAAATCTCGAGATTCGACTTTTGATAATATTATGGATATAGGTAGCATCAACATGACAAAATAAAGTTGTAAGAAATATACATCATCCCATCTTCTCATCATCCACATAAAGTATTATATAGACTGAAACATCATTTAGGATAAAAGATTTATGTTGAAATTAGGAAAGAATTATTGCTTGAAATATGCTAATAATAACGTATTTCAAGCACCAGCCGCGTGGTACCAAAACCTCACCCTTTCCATATATTAACCTTGGAAATATTGTATGTATGATGTGAACCACTGAGTGTCACATCCAAATTTCTGTATATGTAAACAGCAGTTAACACAAAGTTGGTTATGTATTTTCTTCAATTATTGGATGACAGTCCACGGGCTCTAGAGCTTTAAAGAAACCTCTCCTGATTCGTTTGAAGAAATTTGAAACGTCTAGGAAATCACTTTCCTTTTCTTATTATTTTCATGGAAAATAAATTAGTACAAACGTTCAGATGGTATATTCAATGCTCTTCTTTCTTTTTTTCTTTTTTTTTTCTACAATCGGTTATTAAACTTGCTTGATAATATTTTTGACATTGATATTCCCTTCATTCTAAAGCACATATTCAACGGATGTTTGATATTTTCATTCTTTACTAATTAGAGGCATGTTTTTCCATCCTTTCCCACCAGAAAGTGGACTTAATGCACTAGGAGATTTTTCCAACAATAATTACTGCTATTTCGGTTATGTAATCAGAATTTATAAGTAACTCGTTCAACCTGCAAATAATTTGGATGATTCGATCAATAAATGTCCTACTTTACATTCTAAATATCAAGAATTCAGTTTATATAAAAATCAAGTCACATATATATTTTATCCCCTCCAAAAAATGGAGTTCTAGGTTTTTCATGTAAATTGATTTAGCGATGAGTGATCATACATTTCTCAAAATTTATACCAAAATTTGCATCCTAATTTAATGATGATTAAGATGTGGATTGTGTATTAATATAAAGATTGATATAGTAGTCTTAAATGAAAGTCACATCATTTTAAATTCATGATTTTGAGATAATTTTTGGGAAGCATATCATTCAACCTCACATAGTATAATTTTATTAATTGAATTTTGCCATATATCTAGTATTACTTTTGAAATTAATTTTACATAGAACTCATTTAAATGATAATAATTGAATTCACCATGTTTCATCACAAAAACGGTTCATATATATTGATTCTTAGAATTATCTTAATAAGCATAATAACACTTATCTGATTATTTTAAAAATAATAATACTAACATTTAAAAAAATAACTTCAAATCTTATCTCAAATAATGTGTAAATTAATATGACATCCATTAAACTCTTGTTCAAAATTATGTGTCAAGTAATACAATATTCATTAAATAGATGATGAAATAATGTGATAAGTGATATGATAATATTAGAATATTATTTCACTTGATATATCATTTGAGATAATAATTTTGTTTATAAGGGTAGTATTACTCTCTTTAAGACATATGTGAAAAAAAAAAATTGTGTAAATATTGTTAATCAGTAAGTTTCTCTAATTATGTTTGTTCTATCTCTAAAGAGGAAAGGTTTGTTCTAAGTCATAACTAATGAAAATCGGAAAAAAGAAACCGAGGGTTTTGACAAGCCTCAGTAGCATAATGCTCCCCGTAAAGTTGTAATTATTATGTGTTGTTGTGGCAAGGCAATGAGAGGGCTCTGAGTTACATCAAATAGTGATTGACTTTGAGAAGTGGAACGTCTATCAAGCAGGCACATACAAGATGGAGAGGGGAAGACACCTTTCACAGCATTTAGGAACTAATATCTTTTCAAACAGTTAAGTTGGTTAGGCCATCCCTGGTGAAAACTAGTACGAGACATCTCATCTCAAAGACTAGTGCAGAGCTTAATTAATTCTCCTTCTCGCGATCGACTAGACAACCAAACATTCAGACAAGATACTGTGGACTCTTGTGCGATGACCTAACTGAAAAGATGGCTGATGGAGAGGCTGACTTTTCTATTTCTTTCTCAGTGGATTGGAGAGCTATCTAGGTCTTTGTCTTCCATTAGGAGCTTAATTATATTTTAATCAAACATATAATAATATCAACTTGGAAGTAGTTGTATTCCTTTTGAACTTCAAGCTGTAACGAAAATTAGGTCTGCTGATCGAACATAAGCATGCGTAGCTTCTAGTGCACATATGCAAATTCCATTATCTGATATATCTACCCCATGAGGCCCAGCTCTCTCAGAGCTTCACCTAGCACAAGCTAGCACACATATCATGGAAGAGTTAACATGGCCACATGTACCTTCTACCCCACCAAAATTTAATTGTACTAAGTTTTTATATATTAATTAAAAGATTAGAGCGCTGTAGTCACTAGATTATGTGGTCCAAATTAATGAGAACATAATCGGCTCAATTTGATCTGTGAGGTTCTCTGTTTTTAGTGGGTTATAGTCGCCATACTTGACCAAACAAAGTCATGATCTTCATAATTAATCTCTTTATAGTGTCATATTGTTAATGTGACATAATCCATCATCCAATGGAATATATTAGTGATGAGATGTGAATGGACTCATCATAATGAATGATAATGGACTTCTTTATGTGAGATATGTTGATCATATGGTCATGAGTAGTATGATATTCTACTCATGATATGCATACATAGAGTCAAATTAATAGTTGAAAGGAATGGTGTTTGGTGGTGATAATTTTTCACTTTGAGTGAATTTTGATAGATTGGACAGACTTGGGCATGTTTGGAATCCAATATAATCTTGCGAGCCAAACACAACTCGTCATTTGGATTTTTGATTAAGATTAAAACATGAGACCAAAAGATTGATCCAGATGGAGCTGCTAATAAATTTTCTTAAAAGTTTATAGCTGTGGCTCCCCAGCGGTGCACCAATGAATTCCTAGATATGTGCTTGTAAACATGGATAAAAACAGGTCATTGTCTACCAAAATGAATTGATGATACATCAATACATGTGTGTAATCAAATTTGTTAAATCCATCAGATGGATATTCCCATAAATTTGGTAACGACGTTGATGTTTGGAGCGAGCGAGTAGTGGAATCTGACTAGCTAGTGGATACAGAAGCCGGCTTTTAGAGTTAAATAAATTGTGAGAGGAGCAACAATTGGGGACATGTTTGAAGCTGATAAGCAATCACTTTATATAAAAATGAAGTCTACATTTTAGCCGAAAACTTTACACATTTGGCTAGTAGCTGGTGTATGCATGCGTAAGAAAATCCAATCAATAGGATTCATGTTATTGCTGTTGATAAGTGCTGATCATGAGTGCATGCATGGAAAGAATACGAGCAATTGCGTTTCAAAATCACAATATTAGGTGATTATTAAATTTATATAACGAATCATAAATTTGTTATGTGATCAATCATATGATATATATGTAGATATATTAATTAGTTTGATGTATATCACCTACTTTCTTTCCTTTTTCCATGTATTGCAAGCTTCGTGCTGCAACTTGAAGACCACAAATGGTTAAAAGGCGAGACTTAAGAAACCAAATTTGATTGGAATGACATTTCAAAAGCTGCTATAGCTAGATTGCAATTATAATCTTGTCATGACATCTAAGATCTAGCTAGATAGCTAGCTGTATCCCACACATTGAACAAAATGTCTCTAGAAACTTTTTTGTTTTTTCTTTATATTGCTTGGTGAAAGAAGGCGAGTGTTAGGTCATGCTTGTCAGTTGTACTGATTCCCTGCAATAAGCTTTTTTAACTTTGAAAACTTTGTTTATGAAAGGTATTGGGATGGTACTACATGGAGCTTAATTGCAAAGAGCAAAAACATGATTGAAATGGAATGTGAATGAACATCTCGTCTGTCATGAGCTGGTAGATATTAATTCTCCATGATGTAATATGATCAATACTGATGTGTGGCTCCAATTAATCGACTTGATGTAGACCAAAAAAAATATCAAAATGGACTCAGTCTATCGCAAACAACAAAATTAGAACAATTATCTGATGAAGAAATTAACTAATTAAGATTGCATATATATATATATATATATATATAGCTCTAGGTCTTGTAGCCTATATTTTGATATGACTTAATTCATACCTAAACCATAATAAATATTGGGCCAATCCTCCTCTGTAAGTTTAATTCTCTGATGGAAAAGGTAAATTACTGAGATATAAAATTGCGGCAAAAATCGATTATGGGTACCATTGATGATATAACCAGGAATTTACAGTGCTCAAATTATCGTTTTTCATGATCCTGGTCTACTGCTCTTTAATAATTAACTTGTGTAGCTCACCTAGTTGTCTGTATTTGGCTTTTTCTCCTTCTTTTTATAAATTAATTTTTTTATTCTCTCCTTTTGACAAGGCAATGCATGGATAACGTGTTTCATTTAATTATTTTCTCAAGTACTTTTTTCTTTCCGAGAATTTAGAGAGCCATTAACCAATACAGCAAACTGGGAATCAGCATAAAATCATGAAGAATTTATGCAAGAACAAACTCATGCACATATAATTATGCTAAATATACCAATGGATGGCAGCGAAAATTAGATAGCTAGAGTTTTTTTATTTTTTATGGATACAATCCGAAATGAGAGAAAGTAAAGATTAAGTTTGATTTTTGAACAATCAGTTTATTTGAAAATCAATTAATTTGACAATGCTCTGAGAGCTATCCTATCACATTGTCCTTTCATTCGATCAGAAAGACGAATTGCTTTACTTATCAAATAATAAAAAGAAAAAATACAATAGAAATAATAATATGTTAATGGCTGAAAGATAAAGTGAAAAGTGTGATGATCCAACACCGATCTAGAAGAACTTCATTTTTTTTTCTTTTCTCTCTCTATCTCTCTCTCTTTGCGTTTTACCGACTATAGATCACCTTCTTCTATAGTGCCCATTTCTTAGAATTGCCGATTATTGACAATTGTTTTAAACAATGACGCCATTTTTAACGACTCTAGATAGCATTTGGATTGTGTATACATAGTGATAGTGCTACTATACTATTCAGTTGATACATATTAATTATATATTATGTAATCCTCAAGAAAATATCTCCATATAATATATATTAATGCATTTGTCCAACAAACAAAATTGCGTAACTTTCAACTTCATGAACGTGATGACTTTTTATTGACGGATATATATATATATATATATATATATCACTGTTTAGTAATGGATTTATTTCTGACATTTCCACTTATGTGAAAGAAATATTTACGTCAAATTTTTTTATGTAATTAAGTGAGTATAATATTAATTTATATATGAAACCAAAAATAAGAATGAAGTTATTTTATGATAAAAAAGTGAGAAGAGAAGAGTGTAAAATTTATCTTTTTAGCTAACAAATTTAAATTTGGTTTATAACTCTTTTGAGTTAGTTCAAGATAGTAAGTACTAGACGAATCATTCATAAAAATATTCCAATTCCAAAATTGATTGGAATCGACTACTCGAACTTGCAGACGACAGGTAATGCATTTGAATCATGGTACACTAAAAAGTTTGGTTTCAAATCAAAAATAATTTATTAACTATTGAGAGATCCTTATTCTCCATGCGTGAGAGGCATCTGTTTCAATTATGCATTCAATTATGCAAGCTAGCATGTCCATTATGTTGATTCTAACTAGAAAGATTATGAGTGGTTTGGATGAGAAGAAATTCAAAGCATGAAACGACAGCGGTTAATTGATGCATATGGGAAGGGAATAAAAAATGGAATTTCCAGAGGTTGTAGTTAAATGCCTCTCTTTGCTAGTAATCACTCTTTGTCATGTCTACGTTTATATGTCGGCTCTTTGTCAAGGTGATTAATTTTCATTCCAGAACATTTGATAAAGAATGAATGCGTAATTCATTACAGAATCGATAATTACAGACAAAAAGCTTTCAGATATAGCTTATTGGGAATGCAAAAGTAGAAAAGTAATAGAAGCATATGCAGATGTGTCCAAGAATGTCTTAGCAAGTTGAGGGAGATATGAAGACTTTAACAAGATTTTGTATTATAATATTTGTGCACAAAATTCAACACATTCGATTATCACTTTAGTAATAGAATTACCATATTATACGCCATTATAATTTGTGTTGCCACTAAGGAGAAAACAATTCCTCATAGTCATCAGTGATGAAATAATATATCGGCATATAGCCTTGGAATCATATCCTTCGTAATAATAGAGCAGCAAAGTAACTAAAGTTAGATGCAAATCCAAACTTGTGATCAGCATTCATTCACTTAAGGAATTATCTTATTATTCCTTGGTAGAGGCTAATAATATTACAGTAAATCATATATTATTCGTTCTGGTTATTATTCCCTAATTATTTTCAAAGAACCCATCAAGATTCATAAAGATAATTCGATAAATAAATAGAAAATAAATTTATATAAAAATGTGGATTTTCAATGAATGATGGCTGATCAAAACCTAATCGGAGTCACTATGGAGGATATGGGATATAATCCTTTTAAACTGGCTAGAAAGCCTTTGTCCTTTCACACTTTAAGCAAAAGTGCATGCATGGGTATTGATTATGTTGAAGGGTCAATTAGGTAAGATGACGAAATAATTAATAATTTTATTATGAGTGCAACCAGGGGAGGACCCAGCTTGATTTTTGGGAAAAAAAAAATCAAATATTATGAATATGCTATTATTTCATCCCTAATGTTTGAATATGTTACAATTTAATTTTATAAAACAGTTTCAGAAATACCTACAAAAAGTCTCTATTAATTTTTTAATTAATATTTTTTTAATTATAAAAGATTTATTTTCTTTAATAATTTTTAGTAATATGAAGAAGCAATTAGAAAAATTTTAAATTTTCTTATAGAAAAATTCAAAATTTATAAAATTATGATAAATTTCAGGTAATCGAGAAGATTATTTGCAAGTACTTACACTCTAAAATACTAATTTATAATAATGTGTTCAATATTTTATTACTTATTAAATTATTTCTTTGAATTAAACCGTATTAATAAACTTGAAAAGTGGATGTGGTTATTAGTCAACTAACAAAGGCACCTAAAAAATTGTTCTTGTTTAGTGACCGAGAAACCTATTTTAATTGATTAATCTTATGGTCAAGGATATTTATGATATTAAATTTAAATGACTAATTTTATTGTTACTCACTTTTCATATTCAATTACAAAAAAAAAAATTAATGAATTTGTTAATATTGTTATAACAATAAAGAAAAACACTTATCTAATTATTTTTATGTTTTACTACCGTAATACGATAAGCTCTTACTTAAAAAAAATTATACTTTTAACATTTTATAATATTAGACATATCTATACAAATTTTGTTAAATTTGTTTGTCTCCTAATAATACAATATTTTTCTCTTTAATAATTTTATTATAAAAAAATCAAAAGAATAATAACACTTATGTTACATAGTACAAACTTTTTGAGTCAAGAATATTTAAAAAATAATAATAAGAGTGTAAAACAGAAATTAAGCTGAAACGTTGTGATAAACAATTGAATATATAAGACACAGCCAAATTCGTAGTGGGGGCCGGATTAATTTTTCAAATCAGGAGAGTCTTTACATGTATCAATTAAGGGCTCAAAAAAATTCTAGGAAACGAATTTAGGTTGTTTTCTGAAATGTGTCAAAATCAAAGCAATATGCAACGTGACAGCTTGGATATTAAGAGGGACCCTTAGCCACTAATCAAAAGTCTTGAGCAATAGTAAGTGCACAAAGCAAAGCAAAACAAAACAACAGCTCTATGGCTGGCCCTATCTAAATCTCTCTCTCTCTGTCCAAATATATGACTTTAGATGATTTGGCAATGTGGGTCATTTTCCTACAATCTACACCGTCCATATCACCCTTCCCTCGTCTATATATTCACGCTCTCCTTCGGTTTCTTGACCCCAAGTAGCAATCCTCTCTTTCCCTTGTAAGCTACCACTCATAAACTCCCTCTCTCCCTCCATCTCCTGCATTTTACTACAAAGATTTCATCCTTTCGACATCATCGATGGCTTGCTTAGAGGTTTGTAAGCAGGTTAGTCAAGGCTGCTAGCTAGCTAGCTTGCTATTTCTTCTCTCTTCTTTGCTAAAAGGATGGAGTCATATATTTGTAAATATATGTGACTCATATCTTCTCTTTCGCTTTAGCTTCATAATGTTCCATTTCATGCTCTTCTTACTCGCTACTTTCTCTCTTTTTTTTTCTTTTTTTTTGGTTTGAGGTAACGGAAAAGAAAACCAAAATGAAGTTTGGAAAACGATAGTTTTGTTTTCTTTTATTTTTTTATTGCTCATGCAAAGACTTGATATCATTCTTGCAATGCGATCATCTTATCATGTGATCATGATGTCTCTAGCTAGATATTTACTCTTACCATTTTCTTTTCCAAAACTCTTCTATAGGAGAAGTTCAAAGAAGAACAAGAAGCACGCACTCGAGATGGAACTATTGATTGGCATGGCCGTCCTGCAATCAGAGGAAAATCTGGAGGATGGGTTGCTGGAATCATCATACTTCGTAAGCTCTCCAAATCAAATATATCTTTTCATCACCTTTAACTATTAAAGCTTCCTTGATCTATAAATATAGATAAATTAACATAAAGATCATTTCTACATGGTTTCTTGTTAGCCCATACCTTAATTATTCCTCAATTTTATTTCCTTTTTTTATTTAAAAAAAAAAAAGAAAGAAAATTTCTCATAGATAAAAGCACTCATTCAGTCACCATCAGAGATCCTATGCTTTTGTAGGTCCAGAATCAGAATAACTAAATACATACATACATATATATATAATAAAGATTTTAATTATGTAAATCTTATTGCTTAGTCCAAACGCACTAAAGAATAAATTCTCACCACAGACACATATGTGAATATATACATATATAAATACTGCTGCTGGCTACAGGAATTCCAAAAACTTATCAAATTACCAAAACTAATTATAATACAGTGTAAGAGGGATGATCTGCAAACAGTTTGATGTTTTAGATAAGCTATCATCACTGGGGGACTGGGGAGCAGTTCCCTGCTATAGTGGTGCTTGCTATAGGGAAAAGGACAATACACATATTGGAACGTATAGCACTTGGAACTCATAACCAAACCAAGTGTTCGGTCCTTGTTGCATGCTGGGCTTTAGCCACCTAACAAAAGGCCACGGCCACCCACCACCATGTGCTTTAGAGTTTATAGAGAGAGAGGAAGTTAAGGACTTGTGCTGATGGGAATGGCCAGCGAGGTCCTGGAGAGAATACTAAAAGACATAGCAAGAGAGAAAGGAGCAGGCGAGTTTTAGGATCCATTAAGAGATAGACGTGCCTGACACGTAATCAGTGGCTTGACTATGTATGAAGTGGGTTCTTGCCACGTCGCTGTTTGTCTTACGAAAAAAGAAAACAAACTACCTACTCAAACTATTGTTATTGTATGTACTGTTCAAGATCGATCTGTACAAACAATTGCGTAAATGGCTTGTTTGTCAATTATTATCGAGAATAGAGTGATGATAGAAGTTGTTCCTAGCAAGAAAAAACAAAATAAAACAGAAGAGTAATCGAGATAGTATAGGAATAGGAAGAAAAGGTTAGTTTATAGATTTTTTTTTTTTAGCAGGAAGAAGAAAAGAAAATAAGAAATTAAAATACAGAAAGAAATATCAAGTGGAATTGCTTCAGTCTGAAATGGTAAAGTTCGTTTAACCCAAAAATAAATAAATATAAAAGAAAAGAAGTCTAAAAATTCGTGCGTGTTTGCATATGTGATCGTGAAATTGGCATAAAATTGGGAACTGATATGAGAACTGTTGTTTCTGAGTTTTTGTTTCTTTCCTCTTCCTCTTAAAATTCTAATAAGATAAGTGAAGTGAATAATACATATAAAGACAAATAAGGGTAACAGGGAAATTATCCATTCATTTGCAGATTAAAATATAAACTATTCAATTATTTATAATATTCAACTAACGATGGCTTCTTCTTTGTGGCCATGTTTTTATGTAAAATTATTGTATTGTAAAAATGCTGCTTGCCATCCATCTGTGTTTGTGGATGGGTACGCGTGTACACTTTGGTATGCCAAGTTTGCCCAAATAGTGCAATTAATTAAAGGCTATTAAAGCTCTTCTGATCTCTCCCTAAATAGGTTCATCAGGATAATAATGAATAATGAATATCTTCATCTTACTTAGTTCAGGTCAGTTAGCCAGACAATTTTCTTTAGTTATCATTTGATGGAAAATATTTTCAATATCTTCACTCTATAGTTAAAAGGTAGAGGAGGCCTGTTGCCGAGAACCCGTCTCCTGAAATAAGTTCTAGTGAGAAGGGAGAGGCAGGGAATACGGCAAAAGCATGATATTTTTTTCTCCTTTTGTCACTAGCTAGTTGGCCAATGATATGAAAAATCATGTAACTAAGTATTGTCATAAATATAGGCCTAGTTGTTTTACATAATTATAAATTGAACTGCACTACCCTCGATCATAGTTAAAAACGAATAGTTCTTGCCAATAATTAAGTTAGCTGATACCTTTAATGGAAATATATTAATATGTATCACTTCACAACCTAAACAACACTTTTAATATCAATCATGGATGATAGCCACTGGTTTATAAAGGGAAAATTGGTTGAATATCTACCTTGATGTAGTTGTCAGGTTGCCAAATACATATTTTGATTATACCCGGGTTGGTGAAAATGATGCATATTCAATGATGGGATGATGATCTTATGATTCTTGCCGTGCTATCGGATCTTTTTCTTGAAGAGAAAATGATATATTGCTGTTTCAAGTCTTCTAAACAGTTAAAACATTAAATGCTTAAGAGGCCATTGATTCTTATGATCCACCAAACCTAGCTTGATCTCCCAACCTATAATAGGCTATTCTAAAGCTGTCTCTAATTTTCTGTCTAGCTGTTCTATGATTTTTACAAGCACCTCGATGAAGTAACCTGATTGACTAATTAATATTAAATACGTGGTGTAAATTTAATTCCCTGGAAAATCAAGACTCTAATCATGTGCTTGTGTTTTCACTTGCTTAATGAATCAACCAGTGAACCAAGGTCTGGCAACCCTAGCATTCTTTGGAGTTGGAGTGAATTTGGTGCTGTTCCTTACAAGAGTTTTGCAGCAAAACAATGCTGATGCTGCTAACAATGTAAGCAAATGGACTGGAACTGTCTACATCTTCTCCCTCGTTGGAGCTTTCCTCAGTGACTCCTATTGGGGAAGATACAAAACTTGTGCCATCTTCCAGGGCATATTTGTCATAGTAAGTAACCTAACATTGAACCCTTTTCCTTTCTTTATATTCAATTTTCTAGGACTCTGTTTATATGCAGAACAAGAAAATCATAGTCTCCTCTCACAGATTAATGATAATCTAACATTTTGAGGCTAGATAGTGAAAGAAATAAATTTTCTTGAAATCCAAATTAACTGGTAATTTCGGATAAAAGATACCAATGATAGCTTGTTGAAGCCTAATTGTTCTCTTGCGGATGTAATGACAGGGGTTGGTATCACTATCACTATCATCCTATATGTTCTTGATTAGACCAAAAGGTTGCGGAGATGAACAAACTCCTTGTGGATCGCATTCAAGCTTGGAAATTTGGTTGTTTTATCTGTCAATCTATCTTGTTGCTCTGGGAAATGGTGGATATCAACCAAACATAGCTACATTTGGGGCGGATCAGTTTGATGAAGAGGACCCCAAGGAAGGACACTCCAAGGTGGCCTTTTTTAGCTACTTTTACTTGTCCTTGAACCTTGGTTCCCTCTTCTCCAACACCATATTGGGATACTTTGAAGATGAAGGCATGTGGGCACTTGGATTCTGGGCGTCTGCAGGCTCTGCATTTGCAGCTTTGGTCTTGTTTCTAGGAGGGACAACTAGGTACAGGCACTTCAAGCCAAGCGGCAATCCTCTCTCTAGGTTTTGCCAAGTCATTGTATCCGCATCCAGGAAATGGAGGGCTGAGATGCCGCCAGGAGGAGAGGAATTATATGATATAGATGGAAATGACAGGTCCATGAATGGTAACAGAAAGATCCTCCACACACATGGATTCAAGTAAGTATATGAACATGACCATGATCTCTTGTTATTTTGTATCATATTATCTAGTAAAAATTGCTAATTCGTCCTCAACTGTTAT
This sequence comes from Bursera palmeri, assembly GCA_026225775.1. Classification (NCBI taxonomy): domain Eukaryota; kingdom Viridiplantae; phylum Streptophyta; class Magnoliopsida; order Sapindales; family Burseraceae; genus Bursera; species Bursera palmeri. The sequence goes on along the minus strand of JANKKB010029371.1, from coordinate 6,073 downwards.
TCAGGTTTTTGGATAGAGCAGCTTTTATCTCATCAAGGGATTTGGATCACCAGAAGCAAGGTCGTCCCAACCCCTGGCGTCTCTGCCCTGTCACACAAGTAGAAGAAGTTAAATGCATACTGAGACTACTGCCAATATGGCTTTGCACCATAATCTACTCAGTAGTCTTTACGCAAATGGCTTCTCTTTTTGTTGAGCAAGGTGCAGCAATGAAAACTACAGTGTCCAACTTCAGAATCCCACCTGCAAGCATGTCAAGCTTTGACATTCTGAGTGTGGCAGTTTTCATATTCCTTTACCGGCGAGTTCTTGATCCACTTGTGAGCAAACTAAGAAAGAAGAATTCTAGAGGGCTTACTGAGCTTCAGAGAATGGGAATTGGCCTTGTCATTGCAATAATGGCAATGGTTGCTGCTGGGTTTGTGGAGATCTACAGACTGAAGTATGCCGACAAGGACTGCACACATTGTGAAGGCGCGAGCTCCTTGAGCATCTTTTGGCAAGTTCCTCAGTATGCTTTCATAGGAGCATCTGAAGTTTTCATGTATGTAGGTCAGCTGGAATTCTTCAACGCACAGGCACCAGATGGGCTAAAGAGCTTTGGAAGTGCACTCTGCATGACCTCAATTTCTCTGGGGAACTATGTAAGTAGCTTGCTTTTGACCATGGTTATGAAGATTTCAACTGTTGATCACATGCCTGGATGGGTCCCTGGAAACCTCAACAAGGGTCATCTAGACAGATTTTACTTCCTCTTAGCGGGCTTAACAACAATCGACTTGGTTGTCTATATTGCCTCTGCCAAGTGGTATAAGTGTATCGAGATGGAAGGAAAATGCGAAGAAAACAATAAGCAAGACGACTTTGAGGTCTGATGCACATAATAACATCAGCCTGAAATGTTCAGCCCTATTGTACCGACTTATATAATAAGAGGGGGGAAGGGGAAAGCACAAACGCTTTGCAGAGAGCTCCTGTGAGAAGAAAATTGGTCTTTTAGAAGTAAGAGAAACCTATTTTTGTCTGAAAGCTCTTCACTTACATCTACAATACCCAACTCAATGTGGTGGTTCTTGGTGAGAGATTGGGTAGGGCTGTGAAGAGGAGAGTAACTTTTGGTTAAAGGGTGTTTTAGATCTTCTCACCCCATTGTCATTTGTTGGTTCTATTTCCTTCGAGTATTAACATGCACTTCTAGGGAAATCTAATGTGATATTATGTCAATATCTGTACACACCTGCTCTCTTAAATATTAATGGAAGCGCCCCATTCCTCTTGAGTTTGTTCAATTTGAAGCCTTTTTTTTTTCATCTATTTAGCATCCAACACCTTTCAGAATTCTACATGATCATTTCTCATACCCATATAAATCAAAAATTGTTCATAGAGGTATTGCTAATTTTAAACTGGTAGTTAACTAAGTATGAACTTTTCATGATAATTCTCAATGTCATCTTGATCAGCTATATTAGCTCTCTTGATGCAGCATAAGACCTGAGTTTGAATTCAATCGAAATAAAAGAAAACTGATGAAGCAACAATCACCATTGAAACTCGGGGATCAAACTTAAGAGAAGCAAAAGGATGTTTCTGTGTCAAACTTCCCTAAATCAAGGAACTACTGCATCCGTAACCCTGGCCTGAATAAGGTTTACCTGATGCAAAAATATTTAGGAAGAGGCTGTGGTAAGTGCAGTTCCACCATTCCAAATGGCTTCTTTCGCCAAGAAATTTAGGTAGAGATCAAATTGCCTACTAGTATATTCTATTGAAAACAGATTCTGAGCTGATATGAAGTCAATCAATACAGAGACACCATTATACCAAGATTTTGTCTACCTGAGTACCATGAAGAACAAAACTCGTACTCATAAATGAGAAACCTGTATTGTAATTAGTAGCACGTTAACCAACAAAAGCGTAAATATACAGTGAATATGAAGAGAGGAAAAAACCGGTCTTAGCATTTCCAAAACAAACTAAATATATAGCTCAATCAAGAGCATATAGGTAAATCATAATCAATGCTAACAGTTGGAAGAAAAGTTAGATCATTGTAATAATTTACTGCATTTTTCATAAATGAACATACACAAAGATAAAACTGCAGTTGTGGCATGTGTGGGCAGAATCTAAAGAATATTTATCAGTACCATAATTCTTTCACAAAAGAACAAGTAAATTGTATCTGTGGTTCTCAAACTCTATAGAAAACTTTATAATTCACACTTGTAAGGCTAAACTGCAAGACTGTTGATTTGTACTTCGGTTAACTACTGGTACCCGAATATATTAAGGGAAAAGTGATTTAACTATTACAACATCAGCCTTGGACCTTGCGAACTTGTATGTGATGAGTAGAATCTTGACGCCAGATGGGTTGTGCTCCACTTTGGACAAGAGTAATGTGTTCCCCCTCCCTCACCAGTTTTTTATTCTACATCACAAGAAACATACAGATTGTTAAACCACATCACATGAGAAGATGATCCATTGCAAAATAAAACAGTACATTAAGCAAGCATACCATTAATAGCTTGATAGCTCGGGTGAATGTCTCCTCGGCGTCATCTGAAAACGGCATATATATGGGCATGACACCTTGATAAAGTGCCAGTCTCTGCTTAATTCTTTCTCTGCCAAGCATGACAATATGTCAAACAAAACCAAGAACAGAGAATGAAGAAAATCGTTAACTCATACAAGCAATAACATCCACAACAAACAATCACTTGTTTAACATTAATGCATTAAACTGTGCCAAAACCAAGAGTCGTTTGTGAATGGGTTTTCTCAAAGAGGACCAAAAACGTAGACTCAATAATGATAATAAAATTTTCAAAAGAAAACATTCGTCGATGTGGTCAATATATGGGATTAAAAGGCTAATGGTGAAAGTCCAACACTTTGAGATTAAACAAAAAAATTAATAAAAAAATAAAAAATAAAAGGTTAGCATGAAAGCCTTGAAAACACAACATTCAAGAAATCAGATCCAATTAATTTGAAAAGAGTACTCCGCATAATACAGCATTAGGGACTCACTCATTTGTGAAGGCAAAGATTGTTGAGGAAGGCCGGTAATGACTTAAAAGTATAGCCATTGATCCTGTTCTTGTGAAGACAATAATAGGCGTATTGAGGGTGTTGGCCATAGTCGTTGAATGAAAAGCAAACATTTCACCCATATGGCTCTGCAAAAGATTGTCCTAAGAGATATCAGATAATGAAAGGAGAATATAGCTGGAACATTGTAACCTATTTAGGAAATTGCAGCTTTGGACAAAATTCCTCTCATTAACTCATTGCAGGCCTAGTTCAAATTAGCAAAAAGTCAATTGTGTATAACCAACTTCATTAACGTAAAGAAAACAGGCATTTACTTCAAAATTCAATAAATTCTCACCTTATATGCATTAGACTCAGTTGGAGGAGTAATGCTAACAGGCAGACTTGCCTCGGTCCTCAATGCCACGGTATGCATAACTTTCACAGCTTTCAACGGATACCTTAGGTCATGTTATAATTAAAAATCAACAAACTAGATCTTTCTATAAGTAACAATCGACAAAGACATTTTCCAAAGGAAAGATGATATCAAGTCATTAAAGGAAGAAAGACAAATATTTAAACATGAGTGCAGCAAAAAGTTGTATGAAAAGTCATTACAGGAAGAAACACGTGTTACATATCTAGTAATAATAAATTAGGCCACAGCAACAACAATGATGATGTTGGTATGAAGTTGTAAAAACCACCAAATATGAGCCAAGTTGACTAACTTTCCATGGGCAGTTTCTCCAGACAGCATGACTGCATCAGCACCTTCTCGTACTGCAATTGCAATGTCAGCAACTTCTGCCCTTGTTGGTGTAGGATGATTAATCATACTTTCCAGCATGTTTGTTGCTACAATCACTGGTTTCTGCAGTCTGCGACACCTTCTAATGATGTCTTCCTGTTTTAATGATAATAATGCATTCAATTACAAAGATCAATGGAAAATAACACTAGCCTAATTTTGCGTTGGTCAATGGAGGAAAAATTAATCCAAATGTAGCAAGAAGATCACATATGAGTAAATATAGCTAGTTCACCAAAAGGGATTACATTAAGGCAAGTACAATTAATATGAAGGCAAGATAATTTGGGAAGAATTACAAAACAACGTAGAAAATTATTTAGCAACACCTGCAATGTCATCTATTACTATAAGTGCTCAGCAATTGATAATTCCATTAAAACCATTATTTGAGTTCAGCACATTACTTGTATCTCACATTGGCATTTATGTCACCCATAACATCTAATAAACTTTTTCAACCACTTTCAGTATTTTTCCGCTACGGGTTTGCAGACAAGGATACTGTTCACAATATTTATCAATTTCATCATTCTTTCTTTACCAAATGAATACACGGGTACATAAAATTAAAATTTATCAGGTAAACACAAAGGGTTTACTGTTATTTAATAGATGTGTTTGTAAGTGTGTCATGCATATATGTAAAGCAATTCAACCTTTGATGCAAGATAATATAAAATAATTTATAAGAATTTCACCAAGTAGTTAATCAAGTTAACAAACAAATCTGAATATATGATGGGCTGTTGGTTCAGCAGATTGACGGAGCTGGTGTCATAAAAGTAGCAAAAATTTACCTGCAATAATGGGACTTCCTCAATTGGAAGTTCAGCTCCAAGGTCTCCACGAGCAACCATTGCCTATAAGGTTTCAGAAACTAGTCAATATTCAACTGAAAGAGCCAAACAACAGATACTGAGTTGTTAACATACACATAAACATGCATATGTATGTGTCTGAAAATTCATAAGTGAAGATATCTGCATTTTTTAAGATCCTGTCCACAAATACAGAATTGACTAAAAGAAATAAAATTCGTTGTAACTTTTATCTAGAAAACTGTTAGGTGTTCCAAAGATTTTCGTCTTTTAGCAATTCTTTACATAAGAGAGTTACTGGTCCAGATTAAAAATTAAAAAAAAAAAAAAAGGATGTTCATAGAAGAGAAGCATCGGATATGCTTTTATATGGTTATAATTAAACCCACTAGATGCTATAATTGAATGAAGCATTGATAGAGTTAGCAATTTTAATTTTTAATATATATATAACAAGTACACACACGCACACATCTCCATATATGTAATGCAGACACTAAATTTAAGTTGCTTTTTTATAATGCTTAAATAAATAGAGAAAAATTATTAAGTAACCCATTAAGAGTATTAAAACTAACCCCATCAGATGCTGATAATATGGATTGAAGATTTGGTATAGAGTCAGCACTCTCAATTTTCACAGTCACGTGAATACCAGCATTGCAACCTAAGTAAAATGTTTGCAAAAGTTCAATTAGTTATAAGAGAAGAAAAACAAATAAAACAGAGTGATGTTTATCAAGTCTATAAACCAGAGCAAAAAGGGCAAAAGAACTTTACTTTTGAGATAATCTTTCAACTCATGGACCACTTTAGCATCCTTCACAAAAGAGACAGCATAGAAATCAACTCCGTTGTCCACACCAAATTTGATATCTTCCCAATCTTTGTCTATATAAATGACCAACAAATATACGATTATTGAATACTTTTCAACATACATAGGATAAACAGAGAAGTAAAACTTCATGAAAACCATGACTAGGAAACAGAAACAGATAATAACCTGTTATTGAAGGCAGATTTGCGCTTTTTCCGCGGACATTTAAATGACGTCTCGATTTTAATTCACCACCATCTACTACTACACATTTAACCAAATCTTCTGTCTTTGATTTCACAGCTAAGGACATCATTCCACCTAGTACAGAGAACAAAATATGAATCGTCATGTTTTATGAACAAGTTTTCAAGTTAAATTGGGTCAATTTTTTTTTTCTTTTTTTCCAAAAGCGTAATTAGAACTAAAAGCGAAATATGTGATCCTTAAGAACCATAACAAGAGCACTGCACAAACATCATGAAATGACTATTGAGCATCTTTGCTGGCGAATATTCTGTTTTTTGTTCTCAAAAACATGTTTCAACAAACAAGTACTCTGATAAGAAC
>JANKKB010029370.1:0-22590 GCA_026225775.1 Bursera palmeri | reverse complement strand
TATATATATATATATATTGTTTAATATGGGAAAAGATTGTAAAAAAAAAAAAAAAGAGGTTTTATTTTTTTATTATTTTATTTTTCTCTCATGATTAGTTGTATATATTTATATTTATTTTTCTTTCTTCCTCAACAGAGAGGAGACGAAAAGCGAAAAGGTTTCGTGAGAAAAAAACAAAGAAATATTATTTTTCTCCAAAGAAAAATATAATATAAAATCCAGTTTGTGTACGCCCATCTATGATCGAGTTGAGTCACGTTAATGTCTCCACTCCACGATCTTCTTTACTTGGTAACATTAGTGACTTCGTAATAATACACTAGTCAAAAACAACTTTTTTTCCCAAAACGTGCAACACCTTCCAGCCTTCTCTTTTGCTTACGTTTAAAATGATGATGATGAACTCATTAACAAAACTCCAGAATTTTCAAAATTACCATTTATAAAACCAGGCCAGGATTGGATATAAACATGTTTGCCAATGCAGTGTAATTGAACTATCATCTTAATCTGAATAAATCATCTTTGCTAAAAAATGAAATTGCAGCCGAGATCATCAACTACAACACTGCACGTGTATGAAATCTACAAACAATTACTTTTCAAGCATATACACATCTGCTTTAACTGCCTACACAGGAAATTTCAAACTTTTCAGGATATTCTTTCAGCCTTTACCGCTCAACAGCATGTTGGTGCTCATCCAGATAAGTTTCCGCGAGACTAGTGTGTAATGCCGCGCCAATTGGCAAAACATCCTCATCAAGAAAGAAATAAGGAGAATGTGGAGACTGAATTGACCCCTTCTCCTCATTTCTAATTCCAATGCCAAACATGACTCCAGGAATCAGTTCCTGATAGAAAGCAAAGTCCTCTCCCGCCATAACCTTCGTACCCTCCCTGACATTCTCAGCACCAAGCAAATCTCTACCAACCCTCTCGACAAGAAGATGCAAGCTATTGTCATTAACTGTTGCTGGATAAGCTGGGTATTCTTCTTCTTTCATGTCAATATATGCAGTACATCTGTGTACAGCTGCCTGTTGTTTGACAACCTACAGAAACTCCAGTTGTAAAAGATTATTGCTTTAGGACAATTAAACCACTTAACTCTATCCAAGTTTTGTTCTTTTTAAAACAACCACTTTGCAGTTGCCTGCAAACAATGAAAACTCAAATTCAAGACAATTTATGCTGAAAATAATTACTACAAGAAGGCCAAGGAACAAAGAATTTCAATCTCCGTACTCTTTTACTTTTTTACGAGGAGTAGCACGCTAGCACACCCAATTTTATCACTAGAAGTTTTATGTTCCATAAGAACAACAAAATGAGGACCAGGACAGTTGAGGTTTATGTTCTTTCTACCACTTATAAGTTAGAAACAATAAAACAGAATAATAATTTCATTTGTAATAAAATTAACGAGTTTTGATACCACTTATAAGAAAAAAAAGACTAACTTTGATACGACTTGTAAGAGAAATTATGCGGAAATAAGTAATTTCAAGATTGATAAAATTTCAACAACACAAAGAGACAAAATATTTTAATATGGTTCGGCTTCAATTGTCTATATCCACGGATGGAGAGATAAATCCACTAGATCATAAGTATGTAAGAGTACAAGAAATAAACCCGATACCAAACATATTAGCGCCTAAGAGTAGCCTGATGCCTACCATCATTCAGCCTGAAAGAATTATACTCGATGGCTAATATAACAAAACAACATGTTCTATCGGTGTTGAACCAAACCTCTACTTCTAAAATACTAATGGTATTTACCCTTCATGTCTAGCTTCTTTCTCTCATAACATCTCATCATAATTAGAATTGATTCTTAAAGCTTATATTCATACGTTTATATGAAGATTTTCTATTCCTAATAGGCGTCTAATAGGAGCAGGACTCCTATTGATACAATAATTCTATTTTCCTATTCTTTATATCAATTCTATTTCTTATAGGAGTCAACTAGTATAATTAAAGTCAACCATAATTAGAAAAATAGAATCTTAAATAAGAGCAAATCATAAAACCTAATTCTAAAAGGATTTCTATAAGAAGTAGGATTCATGTCACATTCTAACATCATTTGAGCCCAAAACTGAAGTTAAGTAATGGTTTATACCTCATTTAACCTTTTTCGGAGTTTATACAAGCCATCAGTTGTAAGACTTCTCAAAGTGCCCCCAAATTCAACATATGGGGGAATTACATTCAAAGCATTCCCACCTCTGACAAAAGTAACAGACAGCACCTTCAGCACAAACAAAAAAGTATTAGTATAAAGTCACACTGAATGGCTTACATGCTTTAAATCACTTGAAGCACTCAGTGTCACATGAATAGATAGCTAAAGAATGTCCTAATGACAAAGAATGTGCACTGGAAATTCCTCCATGGATTACCAAGGCACAAACAAAATTTCTTGTGGCTTTGGTAAAAGACTCACTGTTCAAGAGACTATAGTACTGTATTCGAAATTCTGAACAACATGCCAGTGAAACCGTCAGAGAACCTATAAGGACAAATTCTTGCAGTCTTCTTGAAATGATATAGTTAAGGAGTTTGTAACTACCACTCTTCCAAGGTTATCGAGCAACTTATCCTTCATATATCATTTCATTGAACAATAGTAAGATGAAGCAAGCAGATTATAAGAATATATAGACAACATGAGACATACCTGACTGTGGAGGGGATCGACTTCTCTTGATATAAGTTGTTGCAATGCCAATATTGCAAATGAAGCGGCAACTATTGGATCCACAGTATTTTGGGGACCTGCAGCATGCCCACCTCTTCCAACTATTTTTGCTTCAAAAAAGCATACAGCAGCCAGGACCGGCCCTGGAAGGGATCCTATGCTTCCTGTTGGCATTAGATAATCAACATGCATTCCAAATATGGCTTCAGTTTCACCAAGAGCACCTTCTTTTATCATGTGAGAAGCACCGGCACCTCCCTCCTCAGCAGGTTGGAAAAGAAGCCTCACAGTTCCCTTCCAAACCAAATGACAAGTAAGAAACGGATGTGGAAGCGTGATTTTTAGACAAACAGGTGCTCAAACAAATTTATTCATTGGAAATTTTGTGAGGAGAAAGAGATCAATTAAACATAAATATAGCACTTAAACACCACAAGTCGCTAAGAAAATTCATCATCAGAGCAATAAAAATAAATGACTAAATGTGAAGAGACCTCAAGATAACATTGTTTGAAGTAAATATTTTCAACAACAGAGATCCATGGGCAGGTGCAGACCCAGTACTCTAAATTTGGGAACAAATTTGAGAAAGCCAGAAAATGGGGGCCATTGGTAAAACAAAATGTAATTTTTGGATAAAATTTCAAATAGATTAATATAAATTTTGAACTTGTATATTTGGGAGGGCCAGGTCCCCGTGGCCACAGGAAAGATCTCTCTGTGCAACGCACAGACACGCACAAGAACTAATGAACAAGCTATTTTATACTACCACCATGTTATATATTTGTGTGCTGATTATGTTTAAAATGACTTGATTGTAGGTGGTTTGCAAAGTCAATCTCATCCTTCTTTCTTTGCAACAGATTGATCTGATAACACGAGTCATATCCATATCCTATCAAATCAGGACTTAAAGTAGCACACAACAATAAACTTTTTTTCATACTAGAAAATCTCCTTTATCATTCTTTCTTCTGGGTTTACATCATCCTGCTATCAGTGAAACATGGCTGGCACCAACCATATTATTTAACAATAAAACCTACCAGCAATGTAGTTATTATGCATCTCATATCCAACCTAGGTAAAATCCAAAAGTCAAGCTCCTTAGTCTTAATGCAACTACTGGCACCGGGGAAATTAAACAAAAGAAACATCATAGCAAACCTAACTACTTATTTGACATCCAAAATTAATTAAAAACATAAGAAGATGAGCTCATTAGCTATCAACTCTATCTAGATACCGTTTCTCTGAAACCAGAATTTTGTTGGGTTAAATATGAATTGCCGCATTAGAACTCCTATTCAGCATTCAAATGCTCATCATTTTACTATAACCTCGATCTAGATATCATTTTTTGAAACCAGAATATTGTTGGGTTGAATATGACTTGCCACATTAAGAACTCCTGTTCAGCATTCAAATGCTCGTCATTAGTTATCAACTCTATCTAGATACCGTTTTTCGAAACCAGAATATTGTTTGGTTAAATATGAATTGCCACTTCAACAACTTCTACTCAGGATTCAAGTTAAGCATCCTCTTATACTACCTACAACAACATTTGTGACTGAAAAGGAGCAAAACTAAAACTACACCTCGTCTAAAATTTTTCAGTACTTGGAAAAACTGAAAACTGACCTTAAGTTTATCTTTACGTTGATGAAGCAACTTGGCAGCACCAAGGAGCATGGTGGTGTGAGCATCATGTCCACAAGCATGCATTTTGCCGTCAATTTTGCTCTTATGCTTCCAGTCGACCAATTCCTGCATATCCTCAGCATCAGTCAATCACTGGCCACCGCAATAAACACACTTAACCAAAAAAAAAAAAAGCATTATTTAATTACTTGCAGCGGGAGGGCATCCATGTCAGCCCGAAGAGCAACGACAGGGGGAGAACCAGAGCCAATTTGAGCAACTATGCCAGTTTTGGCAACTGGGTATGTATAAGTGATGCCAAGCTTGTCGAGTTGTGCACGGATGAAAGCACTTGTGTTGTGTTCATGGTATGCGAGTTCTGGGCTTTCATGGATTTGTCTCCTGACTGAAACTAACCAACCTTTGTCTTGGTGAGCAGAGCTTAGAAGTTGATCATATTCATAATTTCCAAGAATTGGTGCGCCAAGGTAAGAGCAGAAGAGAAGAAAAATAAATAACAAACGAGGAATCGAGAGAAAATCCATTTAGATAACTTGAAAAACAAGGGAAGGGAGGATTCGAAGTAAAGGAGTGTGGAGATCGGATTTGGACGGCAGGAATGAGAAGAGTGTAAAGCGTCTAAGCATAACATGTGTTGACTGGCAGCGCAAGCTTTGCGCTTCTATGGTTATAATAAAAATAAATAAATTTATAACAATAAAAATGGCGGTATTAGATTGGTCTGGCGTTGTTGACTGTTACGGTGCGGAAGCCCATCAGCGATTCAGGGCGCGTGTTAAGTAGATGTGTAAATATTCAGACACGAACTGTTCTATCCTATTCCTAACGTCAATTTATTACTAAATTCCCAGATATCCTCCCCTCCCCGCGTTGGAACGATACAGATACTACTGCTGAGTCATTTTCGCTAAGCGCATAACTGCAAAATAATCCCCCTTTTTTTAGATGTTACAATAGTTTTCACCGAACGATGGAGAGATAATATTTGAAAGTATCTGACACCATTTGATAAAATTTTTTTAGAAGTTAATCAATTTTTATCGAACCTTCTAATTTAGATCGTTTTTATAATTAATCCTATTATTATATAAGTGTTAGTGTTAGGTAAAAAAAAAAAAAACCATATCTACTTGAGATGAGAAAATTGGAAAATTCTTCCCCGTTTCTAGGATTACTCTTTTTTCTAATAGGGATTTCTTGACAAATTTCCTAGAAAGGAAAACGTGATTATTGATTATAGCGATTTAAGTTCTAAACTTGCTCTGCAGATTGAACGTAGCATTCTTTTGTTAATGTCAGTCACATATTTCAAAACCATTTGCAAAGGGTAGGTAGAGCCACAAGTTTCCACAGGAGAGGGGAACACAAAAGATACAAGAGAAAAAGATGATATATATATATATATATATAGATGCGAAAGAGAATACAAAAATATACAAGGCTAGGTCCGAGCATCATATACTGCAATAGCCAGGCTACATAGATGGACATAAAAATAAGGTCACATATCTATCTCCATACCCATAGTTAGTGTAAACCCTAAGAACAACCAAATGGCAGCCTATACACAGCAAAACATCTCTAAGCAGAGCGTATAAATTAAAGATACAGATATCTCATTGTACTAACTAAGATTGAAAACATAACTACAAGTGCAGCTACCCTAAACATAACCGCAAATGACGAGAATGAGAAACGAGTAGCCTTTCTTGTCTTCCTGTCCATTAAAATTGTGCTCCTTGATATCCTGTCTGGCCTATCATTGTTAATTGCTTCTTCAGAAATATTAATGTTCTCACTTGTAGCAGAATGACCACCAACAACAGTTTCATTTTCTTCAGCTTTTACTTCCTGCAAATTGAAATTTAATCAAGTACACGATCCAAATATATGCATCATAAGAGCTTTTACATAATCTCCACTTAAAAGCTTGCTTACCTCTGTAACAATGGGCTTTGATTCGTGTTCCACTGGCATGAAGCTCCCATCACCTGACTCCATCTTAACTGGCCCAGCTTGGAGTTTACACTGAAGACGTAATCTTCTTGGAGCACAACCCTGAATCACAGGGCCATTAATTTCTGGATCAGTTTGTCGTTGGCGTGTCCTAATCTTGATCCGAGGTGCAACGATATTGCTGTTGTCAATTGCATCGGTCTGATTGTGTGATTTATCATGACCATTGTAGAATTGGCCTGCGGTGGAACCGGATAAGAAAGCATCCAGTTTGCAAGATTCAGTATCTATGAAAGACACGTTTGCCCAGGGATCATTGACACTATTGCCAAAAGCAAAAGTTTTGTGATCTTCTGGAGTTCTTTCCATCTGTAGAGGAGCCTCCTCAGACCAAAAAGAAACAACAGATTCTGGATCAGGCTGTTGCAGAGGAGAACAAACATGTCAGAAGAACACAAAAGCACCCACTAAAAGACCACTCAAACTGGAATGTTGATGCAACTAAACAGTTTTGGTGACAAATTAGTAGCTTCCACTTACCAGTGCTTGGCCTACTTCCGCATCTGACTCATTGCATGATCCACTATCCTTAACAACAGCCATGTTCTTAGGGGTCTCGCTTTCAATGGTTGAATTCCTCTGACTGCCAGACTCATCAACCGAATATTCCTCCGCTGAATTAAGAATAGGATCAAAATTAAGAAGGGAATAAAAGAACTCAGCTTCTGACTGATCTTCAACCTGCCCCTCCTGATGACTCTTGCTCAGGCCATTATTTTCAGAGTAACCCATGTCAAAAGATTCCATCTCCGCGGACACGGGTGAGGGTGAGTACATTGGGCAAAACAGGTTGCAATCTTCCGGCTCCCTCAGCAAATCATCCAACTCAACGAAGTCATGTTTCATCTGAAAAATAATTTCATAATCATTTAAAACATTGTGTAAATAACAGATAACTATAAAAATTGAAAGTCAGTTGATTGTTCTAACCTCCATATTTCCATTGTCTTGACACTCAACAGGAGGTCCCATATCAGAATTCCCATCCGACAAACAAGGAAGAGAAGAGTCAAAAATCGTTGGACTCTTCTCATCTTTAATATCCAAAACTGGAATTGGAGACTCTTGCACCAATTCCAACTCAGACTCCTTATCATCCACAGTAGCAGTAGGAGATGAATTGGCAGGCTCAATCTCAACGCTCTCATCTTGTTTCTTAAACAAACGACACAGCACAAACGCACTCTGCATACATAAAACTAAATTAATATACAAGAAAAATTAAAAAATTTACATCCACAAAACAACCAATACAAAAGCCAAAAAAATTACCTGGCCAGGCCGAGTGCCATCAAGATCCTTGGTAGTGGCACGGTACTCATGCATAACCCAATTGGTTCTTCTTCCCTTTGGAGCACGCCCCTTATGGAACACAAGGGTTTTCTTCATCCCAATCAAGCTGTTACCAGACTTGATTTTGCGATCTTTCCCAGTTGCTTTCCAGTAACCAGCCTCTGTAGCCCTGTTCAAACGTTGCCCGTTTGGGTACTTTCTGTCCTGTGGACAGAAAAAGAACCATTCTGGATCGGTCGTCCTAATAGCCGATAATTCTACAAAAACCCACAAAAGAGACTCCAAATCAACAACATAAAATCAATCAAGCAAGTAAATTTATCAATCAAGCAAGCAAATTTATACCAGGCAAATCCCAGGGCTCTAGTTTGCAGACATCAATTTCTGTGATAACGCAGACTTCTTTGTGGTTGCCATTGATCTTCAATCTCAAGTAGAAATCAACGAGTTCCTCGTCTGTGGGTCTGAATCGGAAACCCAACGGAAGTGAACTCAAAGACAAAACTGCCATTTTTGAAAGAAAAGCTTGAAACTTTTGAAGAGAAAACCCTAAAAATTCAGAGAGATTTGTTCAGTATTTTATATGCTTTGAACCCTTTTCCCGTCTTTTACTTAGTATGAAGATGATGGGCCATAAGAGCTTTCTTGAGCAGAAAGCAGAGCAATATCAAGAAAAGAAAGTAGCTGAAGCTCCCTCTAGCTCGCTCGATTGGTACGACAAATACTTTATGTCGTTTTCATCTACGACAGCCGCGTTTTTGAAAGCCCTTTATTCCTCTGTATATACCGCGTAAACTTTGTACTCTGCCCTTTTCCTAATTTACCCCGCATCTACACTTACTTCTGGTCTTCTTCGAAGTTCACAGGGGGTAGGGACGGAAAAACGTTTAGGAGCTTGCGTACGTACACTAATCGTCTGATGACACGTTAGCCACTGAGGAAATCACATCGTACGGGGGCCCCACTCTACGACTTGGGAGAGAAATGAGAATTAAAAATTAGAAAGAAAGAAAAGGAAAGTGCCATGAAGCTCAAGTCCCCTCAGTTTCCTAGCAATAGCAAATGTATGAATCTTTGAACATTGCAAATGGGGTGGTCCACGTCGACATCGCATCATTCATTCATGCGTGGGTCGATGACTTCATCTATAATTCTATATGGGATTCCCCATCCTACTTCTCCTGTTATATTTACCACATCAGATCATAGTAATTAAAAGTCTTTTCATTAATTAATGGTTGTTGTTAATTTTTAATGATTTACACTTATTTGATATTATTTTACTTTCTAAGTTTCACATAATTCTTCTATCTCACTTTATGTTTCATTTCATTTATTAGAATTATTCACTCTTCCATCATTTTTATGTTAATGTCTAATATAACTTCGAACGAACGATTTTGTATGTATCATGCTTCACTGCTCGTGGTAATATTATGAAAACATGTAAAATTTATTTCAAAATAGATGACTCAAAACAATCAAGAAATTTATTCTATTAAAAGAATTTATTAAAGCTAAAAGCTCTTTTAAACTTTACAAATATAATCTCGTTCAATTAAAAAGTGCTCAGAGTCAAAAAAATTTATTGATTTTTTTTCTACTTCTTTCTTACCGATAATATACGAGTAAACCCTCTCGATTTATTTTTTAAAAGATCTTTTATAAAGTTGGATAAATTTTTGAAAGAAAATATCTCTCTTGAAAAGGAGAAAGGCCATGTAGAATAAATAAATAATAAAAACAATGAATCATGCTGACATTTCGTGTGTTAACTAACTTCATAAAAAGTGTAATAATACATCAAACTATCTTTTGATGAAATGTGGAGCATTAGCAACATCATGCATTGACCATAACCCTTCACCACTAACTAAAAGGGATGATGAATGTGAACTCATCGCAGTTCATCTAGTCTCATCCCATGTTTGAGCCCAATTTCTTTTACTCGATAATGCTTTTCCCTTCATTTACAATCTGCTTTTCCCTTTAGCTTTAAGTTGAGTGGAAAAGGCAAAGAGGTGTTAAAAAAAAAAAAGTGTGAACGTAATTGATTTTACTTTGTACTATGTTGACTATAATGTAGATTACGACAAGGAGGCGAAGAATTTTAATACCATCATCAAGCCTTTGTGTTCCTCTATGTTATTAGTTTCAATAGTGTTAATTTGGTTATATTACTAATGTTTAGAAGATTAGAGTAGAAATAATATAATCGATTGATCTGAGCTAAATTATTTACCATTCAGCATAAGACTGGTGGAGCTATTAAACAAAGTAAAGTCTAACCTTGTAGTTGTAGAGATAAGATGAGGGTGTGGAATCAGAAAAAGGATAAACCGTTTTTCGAATTGCTCTTACTTTTCGGCTGATAATTGATTATACCTTGGAGAAATTATGGGCCTGAAAAGCTTTGTTTTTTTATTGCCCGCCTTTAGCTTCAGCTCAGCTGAATCCTTGGAGAGGTAAAATTAATCAACGCAAAAAGAAAAGCTTTGTTCAAGCTGCTTTCTAAGAATTATGAAATTAATTAATACTTGTGAATAAAGTGCACACCTTGAATACTATATCTAATCCCTCAAATTTAATTTGCTGAATTCTTCCTCAGTGTTTTGGACATGTTCACAATCCAATTGAATATCTTTCCCAACTTACCAATCAGATTTTGGACGGTTCTAGTCACTTACATATATATATATATATATATGTACATATGGTCCAACTCAATTATTTTGGACTCCAGCCAAATGAACCAATTCTAAGTTATGAAATTATTTTTTCGACTTGCTATTGTTGTTTTACCCCTTTCCATGAATGGCTTTATTTTCTTCTGTTGGATCTGAATTGGCCAAGTTCATACATATCCAACACTTACACATTAAGTTTGAGGAGATTACTTGTGCATTCATGAACCATTGTCGAGGTGTTGATGTTTGTCGTCGGCCTTGTCAGCCTTCCACTACTACTGTCTTGTTGCATACCATTTCTACTAGGAGTCCACTATTACAAACATATATGTACACAGCAATTTAGTTATTCATTAGTCAAGCTGGTCCCATCTTACGTTTGTTTTAGCATAAAATTATAAGCCGAATTGAGGTTGGTCAAATTTCTATGATTACACTTCTGATTCCACTGGCTACAGTTGGCTTTACCCTTTGAGCTTTTTGGTTTCTTTAAGAGAGATTTAGATTCGTGAAAGAACAATATTGATCCCACAAGAGCACGTAATCTACTTCCTTATGCTACTTTTAATTAGAAAATGATATTAAAACGCTACTTTGGTTGACAACAATATTGAGTTAAGCAAATGCGTCCATTATCGACTTTAATTGCTAACGTTGTTGAGTTTGTAGCAGCTCCACTTGTCACTTAATTAAATAAGATAGCGAAAAGTCATTAGTGAAAAAGAACTTCCTTCCTCAACTGTGCAGCGCTTTCCAGCAAACCACCATCACCTACATCCCTGAAAGGATGATGATGAGCCCATTGACTAATTTGAAGTGTCATATAGTCTCATCTCTGACAAACATGCCTAGCATCTATCCCTCTATGCTTATTCAACAAATTCAAGAAGCAGTTCCAAGCAATTGGGCCATATGGAGATCCAAATTGGACACCATTCCATAGTGAACTATTGAAAATTATGCCGTATTATGGATCATACAACATAAGATGGTATTTACATTTTAAGCGTTTTCATAGCCTCAAAATTCAGTTTCTGATATGCATACATCAAATCACACGATTAACTCGCTAAAGAGTTGTTCTCTTAGCTTAGATAGTCTGTACAATTTGAATTTCTTAATCTTCAATTTGGTATAAAAATGTCATGTAAACATGTTACTTGATGATTCTGCAACTACACCGATTCTGAATGTACAAGGTTTAAGAATAGTGCTTTGACCATCGACAAAATTAAAGTTTTTGCTACCAGAATAATTGTATCAAATAGTGTACAATCTCATCCTCCTTTTTCAGTTTATCAGCAAAACAGCAGGCTGAAAGAGGTGATGGATTCAGAGTCGACGGTCCTAAATTTAGGAAGACAATTTAAATAGTCCAGAAAATGGGGGTTACTTAGGTATGAAAATTTATTTACTTTAAGAATAATGTTATCCGTGGAACGTGATTATTGATTATAGCTATTTTGAGTTCTAAACTTGCCCCACAGATTGAACATGCATTCTTATGTTAATTGGAATCACATAGTGATTCTCTACATATTTCAAAACCATCATCGTTGTGTGTCGAGCTACATGGGCATGTGAAATGTACTGAAATCAAGTTTACATGGAGCATATAGGTATATACAAAAGCTACAACAAGAAAAAGATTTTACTGCAATAGCTAGCTACAGATGGACATAAAAAATAAGGTTACAAATTAATCTAAGAATGATTCTTAAATGAATTGCAAGATTCAGTTGAACTTCTTATAAAAGTGAGTGCTCATGTGTCAAAAATATTCCTGATAAACATAACTACAACTGCAGCTATCCTAAACATTGCTGCAGATGACCAAAACGAGGCGGAATTTTTCTTTACTTCACTCACAGCAATTGTAGCAGAATGACCACCAACAGCAACTTCCTTTTCTGCAGCTTTTAGTACCTGCACATTGAAACTCAGTCAAATTCACAATTGAAACTCAATCAAATTCACAATCTACATATACTTATCACAAGAGCTGTTACATAATCTCCTCTAAAAAACTTCTAACCTCTGTAACAATGGACTTTGATTCATGTTCCTCTGGCATTAAACTCCCACCTCCTGACTCCATCTTAACTGGCTGGTCTTGACGTTTACGCTGAAGACGTAATCTTCTTGGAGCATTGCCCTGTTTCACAGAGCCCTTAATTCCTGGATTCTTTTGTGGTGGTTGATTACTGTTGTCAATTGCTTCGGTCTGATCGTGTGATATATCATAACCATCATAGCATTGGCATGCGGTGGAACGGATGGAGCAGGCGTCCTGTTCGCAGGAGGCCCAAGGATCAGCTTCTGATTCATTTTGAAACGCCCCCGCCTTGTCACTCTGGCTCCAGTCATAATAGTCAGAGAAATGCATATCAGGAAATGGCATGGGTGAGAACAGTGGGCCATGGAGGAGGTTCAATTCTTGTATAAGGTCATCTGACTCCAAATGATTCTTCTCCTGAAATAAGTGCAAAATTGGAGTTGGAGACAGTTGAGTTAATTCCGATTCAGCCTCCCCATCATCTGGAGTAGGAGATGAATTGACAGGTTCAATTTCAACACCACCCTTATGTTGTTTGTCGAACACACGACAAAGGACAAAGGCACTCTGCAAAAAGTAAAGCAATCAAGACAAGAATTTGAAGAATTTGAAGCATGTAAAAGTTAGCTACCTGGCGAGGTCCCGTGCCATCAAGATCCTCGGCAGTGGCATGGTACTCATGCATAACCCAATTGGTTCTTTTACCCTTAGTACCACGACCCTTGTGGAAAACAAGAGTTCTTTTGGTACCAATCAACTCTTTCCCAGACCGGATTTTGCGATCTCTCCCAGTTACTTTCCAGAACCCAGACTCTGTTGCTCTGCTCGATCGTCGGCCTCGGCCATTTGGGTACTTTCTGTCGAGATGACAGAAGAAAAACCATTCTGGATCGCTCGTTTTTAGAGCTGATAAAGCTACAACAAGCCACGAAAACAATATAATCAGAGATTCTGAGCGAAGAATATTATGAATAAGCAAGTACAAACGTTTGGAGCAGAAGGAAAAGAAAACCAGGTAATTCACAGGGCTCTTTTTTAAAAACATCAATCTCAGCAATAACATTGACATCTTCATCATTGCCATTGATCTTATTTCTCAAGTAATAATTCACCAACTCCTCGTCCGTCGGACTGAATCTGTACCCTACAAATGG
This sequence comes from Bursera palmeri, assembly GCA_026225775.1. Lineage (NCBI taxonomy): Eukaryota > Viridiplantae > Streptophyta > Magnoliopsida > Sapindales > Burseraceae > Bursera > Bursera palmeri. The sequence continues at coordinate 9,000 of JANKKB010029370.1, read as the reverse complement.
CCTCTCCATTTTTGAAAGATTTTAGTTTTAAAATCAACGCTTTTTGTCGAGCAACGCTTATGTCGTTGAGCAAGGCGTAAGTCCTGAGAGCTCGTGTGTTACATATATATAGTAACGTGCTTAGAGTTAGAAGACTGAAGGGCTTCATGTCGTTTCAGAAAATACAGACACTCAACTTGTATTATTTTTTAATTTACTATTGCTGCCTTTCTATGAATATCACTCGTTTATTTTAATAGTTACTGTTTAAGATATGTCGAATTGGTTTGAACTTACGGATTAAGTTTGTTTTCACAAGATTATTAGTGGAAGTACATTCAGCATCACTCTTAATTTGTCCATATACGGATCTGCTTCCACTGTTTGTTATTGCAGTACAACTGTACAACAATGAATCCACTTATCCCTTGGAGCAATTATGGGCCAGAAAAGCTTTGGTTTTTTAATTGACTGCCTTTGGCTTCTGCTCAACTGAATCCTTGGAGAAGTAAAATTAATCAATACAAAAAGAAAAGCTTTCTTTAAGCTGCTTTCTTTTTGTTTTCTAAGAATTAATCAATACATCTTGAATACTATATTCAATCCCTCAAATTTCCTTAAATTTAACTTTATGACTTCTTCCTCAGTGTTTGGAAATGTTCAAAATCCAATCGAACATCTTTCCCAACTTACCAATCAGTTTTTGAACGGTTCTAGTAACTTACATGTATATTTATATACATATGGTCCAATTATTTTGGACTCCAGCCAAACGAACCAATTTTAAGTTATGAAATGATTTTTTCTTAGAGGAAAAAGGTAGAGAGACATTTTTTATATTTAACACTCAACTCATATCGTTTTTCAACTTGGTATTGTTGCTTTACCCCTTTCAATGGATGCCTTTATTTTCTTTTGCTGGATTTGAACTGGCAAAATTCATCCATTTCCAACACTTGCACATTAAGTTTGAGGAGATTACTTGGCTATTCATGAAGCATGATCAAGCTGTTGATGTTTGTTGTCGGTCTTATCAGCCTTCCTCTACTACTGTCTTGTTGTATACCATTTCTACTAGGAGTCCACTTATACATGCATATATGTACATAAAAACAATTTAGTTATTCATTGGACAAGCTGGTCCCAGCTTAGTAGAAAATTATAAGACAAATAATTTAGTTATTCATTAGTCAAGGGCTGCGATATCCTAATTACATTTTATTGTCGAATCAAGTTTAATCTATAAAGTTGTTTAGTTTGTTTTCACAAGATTATAGTGGAAGTATTTTCGGTATCAAACTCTTAATTTGTGCACGTACACATCAACTTCCACTGTTTGTTCTAGTTCTTACTTTTAGTCTGGTCTTGGCATCGCGAGAGAAGAACATACACAAGTTCTTCTCATCTCATGTATGAAACTATAATTTATGCAAAGTGGGGCACTATCAGCATCATGCATCCACCTATCCCTTCACCACTAACCAAAAGGGATGATGAATGTGAATTCATTGCAATTCATCTCATCTCCTGTTTGTGCTCAATAATGCTCTTCCCTTCTTTCATAAACTACCGTTCGTTTTAGCTTTAAGTTGTGTGGAAAAGGCGTAGAGGTGTAAAAAAAACAAAAGTAAACTAAATGTGGGTTTGATGATTGTTTATAAAGCTTAGAAAAAAGTGAGCTTAATTGACCTCACTTTCTATTATGTCGACTACACTATAGTTACAATAAGTAGGTGAAGAATTTTAATACCATCGTCAAGCCTTCACGTTATCAATTTCAATATTGTTAATTTGCAACAGGGTTTTGAAAATCCGCCAAGTATTGTATTAGTGGTCTGCTTTTCAGCTGAATATCCTTTAAAGAAATTGTGGGCCAGAAATTGACCGCCTTTGGCTTCAGCTCAGCTGAATCCTTGGAGAAATAAAATTAATCAATACAAAAGGAAAAGCTTTGTTAAAGCTGCTCTCCAAGAATTATGAATAAAGTACACACCTTGAATACTATATTCAGTCCGTTCGTAATCCAATTGAATATCTTTCCCAACTTACAAATAAGATTTTGAACGGTTTTTGTCACTTACAATATATACATATGATCCAACTCAATTATTCTTCAAACTTCATCTTTCTTAAACTTCGCTATGCAACTTATTACTACTCACCGTTTTGGCTGTTTGCTTTAGTCAATTGTTCTGGCCTTGACTTTAGATTCTGGGCCTAATTTCCTATGAGACTCCAACACATATTGGACTATGCAAAGTTCTGCCCATTTTCTTTTGCAAATACTTTTTTGGCCTATTTCAATTTCCTTTGGAATCCAGGTAAATGAAACAAATCCTCAAGAGTAGAGAGACATTGGACACTCTACTTGTATCAGTTTTATAATTGATTGGCTTTGTTTAAGAGATTTGAGATTCACTGAAGAGATCATTTCATATAAATAAAATCATCCCTATTCAATTTCTTAAATACTAGTTAGACTCCACATACTAAAAACCAACAATAATCCATCCACATTTGAAAGGTTTTCATATCAGTTCTCAGGTCTCATACCATGCTCCTGATATTCATATGCATTGCATCAAATCACACAGTTAACCGACTAATTAAATACTTTGAATTTCTTAATTTCCTATTTGGTATAACAAATGTCATGTAAACCTGTTACATAATTAGTTTTCATTCTCCATTAATTCTGAATGTACAAGCTCTAAGACTAGTGCCTTCCACCATGCCACAATCTTCTCCTTCTTACATCAAAAAGTGTACAATCTCCTCCTCCTTTCTCGGTTTATCGGCTCAGCAGGCTGGAAGAGGGAGACCATTCTGCGATACGATTATTGGTCTGAACTACAATGTCCAACGAAGGATATTCACAAATTGTTTCCCAGGTTTTCAAATTTCTTGATGAGAGAGACTACCGCTCCCTAGTAGTATGAGAGAGTTGATATTCCCTTGCGATGTGAGAATCAATAAATATACCTCTACTTGGTGAAAACTTAAGCCTTCCAAGGAAGAACACAACGGCCGACCAAGGATCCGCTCTATGAATGAACTCTGTGAAAATCTCTTGACTCTTTTCATTTGTACTTCCACTCTTCTTTATTGCAAATCTCAAACCTGATAACATTGCATCTGAGGTTCATCAGGATAACCGAGAGCATGGCATTCTTATTGGGGAGAACACCACGGTAAGTCGGGCATGATCAGAAAGGGAATAATTTTCTGGCCACAGCCCTTTCTCCACTTCAGGAGGAAAGAGAACTGCATTCTTCACGCTAAAACCGATTGTTTGCTCCTGTTTACTTTTTACGACACCATCTCTGACTTCATGGCTAATTTCATCTTTTTGATCTGAAGATGTAGGATTCCAAATTCGTTGCTGCAAAACCAACCACAGCATCAGTCATGACCATCAAAATTTGGCCAAATTTATCCTTTTTTACGAAGTAACCATAATTTAAAAGAATGGATAAGCCAAGGGTATTGACATCTTATTAAGTAATAGTTTTGATATAACTGCATAAGACCATAAGGCCGTGAACTCATCAACTAAATAAATTCTATGTCAGTTCTATTACCAGGAACCACTTAACCACTAGGTTCACAACGTTTACAAGCATGAAAAATAGACTTAAATCAGCAAATTGCTTTATTGCTTAAACTTTAAGGCTCAAACACCCCGGACAGCTGATCCTGGTGCAAGAGCCTACTCCTCATCTGTACTAGCGCAAAAACAATTAAGGGTAGACAAAATTTGAAGCAGTTAGGAATTTAGCTTGAGATGATACTTGTATATGTAAAGGATTAAGCGAATGTCCAGATGCTTCACATAAATCAAAACCATGTAAAACTCCTTTTACTGAAATTACCTTAAATTCTTTATAATCAACAACACCGTTTCCATCAAGATCTGCTTGGTCCCACAAGTCTTTAGTCTCTTCTGGATTGAGACCATGGGGGTGACCGGTTAACTTAAGCTAAAAAAATGACAAAAAATTCAGAGGCCTACTCAGAAACCATTCAAGAAATAAAGAAAACAAAATGAGTTGTTCTGTTTTAATGAATATAGTGTACCTGATGAAGAGCTTCACAGAAACCCAAGTAGGTAATGTAATCACCATCATTATCAGCCTTCAGAAATGCAAATGCATTTTCTGCTGTAAGAGAAGCTTTCCGGAGTGAATACTGAAGATAAGCAGGTACATGGTCAGAGAAGAAAAATCGAGAAGGCATTTGGTCCATTTGTATACAATTAAACATCATTACTAAACCAACTAGTACTCTTCTTCCAGGTAAATAACAAGCTCAGTATTACCATACTCTGTGCAAGGAGATTAACAATGTACATTTTGAAGGGAAGATATTTAACTTATCAATCAACTTCTAATAAATAAAAAAAGTAGTCAAAAGTCATGAAGTTAAATATAGAGGAATTATTTAAACTTGGTAAATTCATGCAATAGGTTTCCAACTTTTGTGCATGCTCACAGAAAGCAAGTTTAGGACACATTATTTAATCATTAAAAATTCTGGCAAAAAGAGATGTATGCTTATCCACTATGATAGAAAGTAGTGAAGATACATATGCATCTTAACAAGAACATTACAGGTACTGCACAGTGGATTGGGGACATATTTAAATAATATCTTCACCATTAAGTTTAATTGATAAATAGGAGAACAGTCACCTAGGGTGAATGAAGATTAAATATTAACTTTAACTTAACAAATCTTGTTCCAAGATGAGTAGTGAGAGAAGATTCAAAAACTAGCAAATGGAAACACCTTAACCGGTTTCAAAGGTCAGAAGAGAGATGGTGCAGCTCCCACAAAGTCAACCAAAATAACCTGCATCTAATGGTCCCATCATTGAAGGAATGTCTATGGATCCAAAAGCATAAGAGAAAAACTCCAATCTTAAAATATTTTTTATTCAAAATTTTTCTGCCGGCTGATAACATTCTGACTGTAATTTAATAACAAAAGTTAGATCCTTCTCCAACTCTGAAGGTAGGCAGGAAAGATTAAATAAGGAGAATCACTTCTCCAAGAACTGGCATACATTCATTGCCAAAATCAGCCGGTCATGAAGTATTTAATTAGAAGCTTGAGAAATTCTTCAACTTCTTATTCTCATGCCACTAAAACTAGGCTCCCTAATTCAATTAGAGAAAACTGATATCCTTGCTTTTGCACAAGAAATAGGGGGATCAAGTGAAAGCAAATATCAATGTGATTCTCATCAAAGAAAGTCTGATTAGGTGCAAAAAAAGAGTAGTAGGTGATGGAAAAGAAAAATCTGACCTTGAACATGCCAAATACTGCTTCACTCCAGCTTGCTTTTAGTAATTTTCGGTACTTATTGGGATTGAGAAGCCATATAAAATCGACACCACAAATGTTTCCCCGATGATTCAGGTGGCTAACCCACTGTGAAAAATAATAAAGATATGAGAAAAATAATAATTATTATATACCTTGTCCAGGTTTTCCAGTAAAAGGGTGTGAACATGAAGATAAAGACCTTCTGTGCATCTGCATCTGTGTACTGATGAGCAGTATCATATGATGATACAAACCCTTGCGATCTGAGGAACTTGTAAACATGCCCACGTTTGCTTCCATTCCAGTCACTGTATGAAGAATAAATTCAGTCACAGAAGCAAACGAGTGTGGTTCTACAAGGCAGGGAAACTTTTCAAATGGAAGTTATGTAATCATAAAATTTACCCGCATAGAATGATGGGGATGGAGTTAAGATTGTATTCCTTCTGATAAGATTCCACAAGTTGCAGGATTTTGTACACCTATATATAAAAATCATGTATTGAATTTAACATTAAAGACAAGGACTAGCAACATGGCTACTTAAGCAATTGCAGTCACGATATATGCCTAAACAATCTTTTAAATAGAAACTAAATTCACCTGATGAAATCGCACAAGACAGAGACTAGAATCATGAGGAAATAACAAGTGTGTATTCACAATAAGAATTTCCTGCCGAAGATCACCATTTCGACACTGCGAAAAGGGAGCTACCAATTCAACGTGTAACAACTGAGCAACTCGATCTCCAACATCATTGAAGGGCAATGGTATATAGTTAATAACTCTAAAGTGGTCCTTACGCACGGCAGTTAGCAGACCTAAGAATGGAAAGAAACATGCGGCGAGGAATGAACAAAACTCAGGTAAATTAATAATGGTATTAAGAAACATGACTTTATTTCTAATATTCTCTAAGCTAGAACACACAAATTAATTTCTTCAAAACAKAAACACACAAATGCTAAAGCACTCATCCCCTGTCAAGCAACTCATATAATCTTTGATGGTTTACCCAAAAACAATAAAAATCATCAAAGAAGTCGGATACTGGAAGGTAAAGAGTCTGTTTGAAAGTCCTATGCTGACTCTCTCAAAAAAGAAAGGTCTATAATTACTGAAACGTTTACTTGCTAACCCAAAAAAAGGTCAGGCATCAAAATACCTTTCTTGAAATGTGGCAACAAAATAATCAAAATCCTTTCAGGCAAAAGATTCTGTGTCAACATCCAGCAGAAATGACACATACAGATCCAATGGCAGGGAAGTGCCTAAATCAGATTTGCATTTTTTTTTTTCATATTCCAAGTCTCAAGTGTTAATAATTTTTACAAGTTGCAAGTTTTTATCCCTCTATCTCAAGTCCACAAAATGAAAATGATATTCAAACCAGATCAACAATATTTGACATCCAAAACAAGGTTGAATTGGAAATACCATCACCGCGGTTGTTGGTTCGTCCAAGCTTGAAATGGAGATAGCCAGCATCACCCAATCTCTTCTCATACATGTTGACAAGTTCTTCATTTCCCACCCAAAACTCCTGTGTGAAGCCATACAATCAAAATCAACAAATTACATGAGTTAACACGTATTGGATTATAAATCAAATCAACAAATTACAAAACAGAGAATCAAAAAGGAAACCTGAAGACAAATGATTGAGGATCTTTCATACAACAACCAATCCAATATTCCATGGTTCCTGGCCAACCAATACCCCCTGTAGTCACTTTCACGACAACTCTGATCCTGAATTCAAATTGAACTGAATCAAATCCAACCCATCAAAGAAAAACATTAAACCAACAAGAAAAACAAAAGAAAAAAGAAGTACCCTTTTACCTCATCTGAAAGGCGCTTATAGATGGGAGCAAGAATATTGAAGGTAGTGCAGGTAATGCATGGTTGTTGATGGTGGTCTCTGATGGAAGACGCAATAGCATAGCTTCCAATTTTCGATATTCTTCCTTTCATTTTCGTTCTCATTATTATTCAAAACAAAAACAAAGACAGGTCTCTGTTTCTTCTTTTATATATGTATATATACACACACACATATATATATTAAAGTTCTAGGTAGCTACGTGAAAGAAAGTCCTGCACTTGCACAGGCAACAGTCCACCATTACAACAACCACACGTTCTGCCTGCCACCCTGCAGCGTTCGTGCGTTTGTGTGTTGTCTTGAAGCTTTCAACCTCGTTGTTGTTCCTCTTATAATGCAATAATGAGACAACAAAGTGGTGTGGTTCTTGGAGCTTATTAACTTGGTTGGTAATGCAACCAAATTGTTGGATTTGTTTTATTTATAGTTTGTTTCTCAAATAACTAAGCGCTTCCTTCGCTCTCTCCCGGTTTCACCGTTTCTGCTTTTCTCATCTTATCCTTCTGCTTCGCTTTTTTGGGTGGGTCCCCATCCCACCTAAGAATTTTGTTTTCTTTATACCATTTTTTGTTCTTAAAATAATTATAATTAATTCATCTCCTTCTCCTTCTCCTTTTCACATTTCATTTATTTTAAAATAATATTACCAAAATTAATTATTTCGTTATTAAACTCTACAACTTGATTTAAATTTTAATAATAAAAAAAAAGAATTTATTTATAGTCTTGATTGAGAGGCCATATTTAAATTATTAGAAACCAAACCGACGCTAATGAATTTAAACTCGTCAATGTGGTTGTAACTAAAATTGAAAAAAAGAAGAACATGATTATATTTTTAATTTATAAAATATAGAAAAAGTAAATGGGTCAGCAACAATCATAAATAATAATTATTCCTGTCACTTTTTTTTTTCTCTTTATATTAGTTATTTGTATATATAAAAATAGTAATATTGGGACTTGGGCGGCACTAGCACTTGCCCATTGAAAATGATATTGTGCCGAAAGTTGAGAGAAGTTGCCGCATCCAGCAACAATGTAATTACATTATTATCTTCACATTATGTAACGCTTCAAATACAATTCAAAATTTGCAAAAGAAAAGATATTTTTTTTAAAATAAAAGAAGTAATTGTTGTGCTCTTAATGTTTTGAAAATAAAAATAATGACATACTAAAATGATTTAAGAAATTACTGCATACTTCAGAATTATTGTTTTATAAAATGAATTAAAATCGAAGGAGAAATCTACAGCTTGAGATGTGGGCCGTGTACAAAGCAATGGGCAGCTTGTTTTTCTCAGTTAACATCGCAAATGGTTTTGTTTTGTGTTGCAAAACAAACAAACCGAAATATAATAATAATAATATGCAGAATATAAGTGAGATTTGTAGCCACAGAAAGAGAGTAAACGTGTGGCGTGTTACTGCTATTTGCAGCCTTTCGTAGAGAATTGGATTGGATTGGATTGAATCAAATCATGTACTGACACATCATAAATATTAAAATTAATTTTTTAATTGTTGCTTTCGTAATTTTTAAGAAGGAATTACGACCCACCCTTCCCTTCTTACTAAAAGCCAACGGCATTTCAACGATTTGGGTCCAAAAGAATCATTATCCAAAAGTACCAAAAGGCCGCCGTAAAGGGCTTTCATATACGATTTATTTATTTAGTGCGACAATTGTTAGTGGGATATATATATATATATATATTTGTTGCTGTGCTAACTTTTCCACTTCATTTATTTACTTTAAGCTTTAAGCTTTACAAATGGCCTCTGCGTAAAGTATAAGT
>JANKKB010029369.1:6770-22589 GCA_026225775.1 Bursera palmeri | reverse complement strand
ATCTAACATAACTATACATAAATTAATGAAATTATTGAAAGAATAAATAGTGACTTTAATTATTTTATCTAAAGTTGTGGATGCACTTCAATTTGCAGCCCTTGGCATTTGAATGTGATTCATATGAGATATTGGGTTTGATTTTCTTTTGTGCTATTCCCTTTGATGGATATGTTATTAAATTATATGATAGGGTTAGTCACACAATAGAAAAATTAAGGGTCTTCTGGTAGTTCACATTGTTTTAATTTCTGACATTAGATGATGGTCAAGAGGGCTTTTGAAAACTTAGAAGAGCTAGCTTAGATTATTCTTCTTAGATAATCATTCACTTTACCTTTTTGTTTCCCAATTTGTGTGCTCCACTGAAAGGTAATTGGACCTCCAAATTAAATGTCTCAAGAGTAAGATTTTCCAACACTTTAATCTAGTTCACCTTTTTGATTTTAGAGACATTTCGAGCAGGAGTCTTCTTCCCACTTTCATGCCTTGGCCCAGGACTCAACCAAAACATAATAATGCGATATCTCAACATCAAAGTGTAAGGTGTACTGAGCGTGGAAGCTCCAACCAATACCAACATATTGCTAGTCTCTTTAAGCGTATAAAGTCTATCAGTTGTTCCAGATACATATCACAAAGTCATAGCGGCCTAAACAGAGAGCTTATCTCAATTCTCCAAGCTTATCTCAATTCTTCACTCCAATCACTTTTTTGGTGTAGTTGGGAGTAAATATGTATCAACCTTTTGAGGGTTTTGTTGGATGTTCAATTCAGACTTCTAAACTCAGTAACTATATCTTTTGCCCTCCATTAATGAAGGTTGTACATGTGTAATTGGTTCGATAATGTTACCAAATCAATCGTATGAATTTATATTGACCACCAGGCCATAGTTTTATTTATGTTGTTAAAGGCTTACCTACCAAAGAAAAGGCCAAAAGGGTGCATATATATCAGAAGGAGGGATGTGTAGGAGTGTATTTAAATAATTATGTAACACCCAAAATCCATAGAGAGTGGTGTGGGAGGGTTTTATTCCGAATTCCATATCACCGGCTAACAATGATCCTGACTAGTTTAAATATCATGTGAACAAAATCATAAAATGACCGATTCTACATAAAATGGTCTAATCTGGTTATATTTCGAATATATTGAACGTATAAATAGATTATATATTTAGAGGTATTTAATAGATGCTTTATGTATAAAATACAGAATAGTATATATAGCCTATACGTAAATTAGCTCTACTCGATTATTTTTTTTTTTTACTTTTCATTAAGATAATTTCCATTTGTTACAACAACAACAACAGCTGGATCAACCGGGAAAATGATAATTGATCTCCATTTTTTTTTGCAGTTTTAGTAATCAACATTATGCTTATTTATTATCTGCCACCAGTGTCTCCTGAAATATTCCTGCAAGTTCACTTTCATGCTACTATGCAGAGATATATATATATGTGTGTGTGTGTGTGTTAGCCAAAGCACATGCTGACGATATATGAATATGCAAGGAGGGAATGCAGGTTCTCGAGAGGAATTCAAAGGACAGAGAACTTAAAGAAACAGAGTCCCACACTATTATTGATTGATTTAATTAGAAGAAATTAGCATTTTCAGTCAAAGTTATTCGTTCTAGAGGATTATTGATATATTTCTTAATCAAGGATACGTATAATTCAAGAAATAACAGATGAGGTTGAAAGATTTGTGCGAACTATACATATAGTCGAAGCTAGAGGAAGTTTGAAATCACACGATCGAAATAATGTACATAGAAATTAAGTATTACTTGTCAAACTCGCTTGTCAATTATTACATAAAAATTTGTTTTTTTGCACAAACTCGACAGAGAGTAGATTGAAACTCTCAACCCACGGCACAGGAAAATTCTTTCAAATATACATCTGTTTTCTTGTCTACAACTTACCTTTCTATTCAGGCAATTATGCAAGAAGCGACTCAGATATTTTATAGTGCGTTATGGAAAATTATTCAAATATCAATACAAATTGAATTTATTTAGCTGGCTGCTGTCTGTAGTCTCAGTCTGTACAAAATAATTACCAAACAAGAAATCAAATTGGTGCAGGATTTGTAAAAATTAATGATTTCATTACTAGAATAGGAGCAGAATACAACTTTAAAATATCTGGACAACTCCACACTGACACAACAAAACAAAACCAAAAAAAGAAAAATCAACAGTGATAGGCAATGCGAAAATACAAGGCTTCAACAAAGACTACAATGACTTCTCTTTAATATCAACATACACGTTCTAATTAGTTACCATATGAACATATGTTAATTTGCAGAACCTTTGGTGGCACCATTTGCACCTTCTAAACCAACATCAGTCGCAGAAGAGAAAGCACCCTCTTCCATCTTTTTCCAGCCTTCCCCAACTATCTTATTCTCTCCAGATGACTTTGCAGTGTCATACGAAGCATGTAATCCTACTAAGAAATAGTAAACCATTAGAATTCCAGTCCAGATGCCAAACCTTTCGAATGATTTTCTATCTATCGAGCCAAGCAAGAAAATGTTGATAGCAATAGATAAAGATGGAAGCCATGGCACCAATGGTACACCCCATAATTTTGGCTCTCTAGCTTTTGGAACAAAGAGGCAAAGCCCGAAAGTAGCCAGAAGCCAAATTGGTACGGTAATCACATAACCAAGCCAATCTTCGCTCAAACCCCAATAAGTTGCCGTCGCAATTGAAGACCCCAGAATGAGCACAAGGAATAGAATGAACTTGTTACGATTTGTTGGTGATGTCTCACCACTCACATAGTAGCGGCGAACAAGAAGAGCGATAGCCACAAGCATGAAGATGAACAATGTGGAAATTGAAAGAAGGTCAGCTAATATGTTAAGCTTGGTGAAGAAGCCAATAATTGCAGTTGCAGCAAGCATAACAATTGTTGCATTGACCGGAGTTCCAGTCTTTTCATGCACTTGGGCCAACCATGGTGGCATCATGTGTGTTCGAGCAATGTGAGTGAGATACCGAGCCTGACCAACCGCTCCAACAAGCAAGACTGTGGTCATACCTTTCAGTGCACCAGCTGCAACGACGTACTTAGCCCAGTCCATCCCAACAGCTTGAAATGCTACAGAAAATGGAGCATCTTTGTCAATCTGCTTATAAGGCTGCATCAGGCACAATGCAATTGCGAGCAAACAATATGCACTAGTAGTGATCACCATAGAACCAACAAGACCAATAGGGATATCTTTTCCGGGGTTCTTGGTCTCCTCAGCCATCGTTGAAACAGCATCAAAACCAACGTAGGCAAAGAAAAGCACGGCAGAAGCCTTGAAAATGCCACGGGCGCCGTTCGGAGCAAAGTCCCGGTAGTTCTTGGGATCGGCGTTTGCAAAGCCAGCAATGATGATGAAGAGAATGACAATGACGTGGATGATGGAGGCCACGTAGTTGAAGCGTGAAGAACCCTTGGTGCTGAGAACGGCTAGAATGCAAATAATAGCTATCACAGCAACAGCAATGGGATCGAGGTGGCCGTAGTCATCTGGTAGGCTGTGGACCACAATGCGGAAGTCGTCAGGCTCATGGTTGCAGAGGGTGGCAAAATAGGATGTCCAGGACCTTGCAACAGCAGCTCCTCCGATGACATACTCAAGGAGGATGTTGCCAGCGGCCACAAAGGCCACGAAGTCACCCAACTCAATTCTTAAGTAGGCAAACGAGCCACCTGCGAAGAAATTAAAGGCATCCGATAATTATGATTTCGATATCTACACTAGAAGTAGTTAATAAATCTATGATTAAAGTTTAGTAACAGAAGATTTGTTGAAAAATAATTGATAATCATTTCCTAAAACTAAGATTACATATTGATTAAAAACTGATGAATTGATGCAGTACAAATAATTAAGAGAGGGAAAAATATATCCAAATTAAATTAAGACACAAATTTACGTATGAATTGTCAAACTTGGTGAAAGGTGTCAAATAATTAATTAAACAGATTAATCTAAAGAATAAAGCACACTGGAGGAGTCAAGATTGGACAAAATTTAAGTGAGGAAATCATATGAAAACGATCGTGCTTTAAAGTGATCACTACGTAACATAACGCAGTCACGGGCCACAAAGTCAAGATATTTGGGCAACTGCTACAAGTCAAAACTGACAATTCAGCTTGGCTGGGCCTGCGGGCAACCAATATCAATATCAATAGGCTGCCAATCTTATCAATGAAGACTTCCAAATCTTCATTTTCAAAGTCAACTTTTATACACGATTAACTGGCTTCCTTTTATTGCAATTCTTAAAAGTCCCAACAAAACAAACTTTACAGGAGATTCATTTTTTTTTTATATATATATATCAAACAAGGATATTCACCAAGATTCCACATTCAGTATTTTCTTATTCCAAAACCTTCACCAAATTTATCATCGGATAAATTTAAGAAATTAGTCAAAATAGAAAATTTGTTGAAAATTGACTACTTTTCTAAAAATTTAGATCATCATCACACCTTGATTTAACAGATTTTTTTATTTATCATGTCTACCATTTGATTGTTAATTTTTTTTTTTCTTTTAATTAGCATTCGAGACCAGTTGATCTCTTGGTCAGTAGTGTCAATATTTTTAAAAATTGATCTTATTTTTTTGTAATTTTTTTTAAGTTAAACCCAAAATTCATATAAATAATTAAATTAAAAAACTACAAAATTCTAAACTTACATAAATAATTCTATATATAATAATAATAATTAAAACTTATTAGAGCAAAGATAGCAACTTTGAATATAAATCCGTAGATTGTTATCAGATTAATAAATTATCATTTTCAAAAAAAAAATCTGAAATTAAATTTTATATAAATAAATAAGCGAGAAACTCTGATATATTATATTTAATTGATGTACCTGCGACCGGAATCTCCACGGCGAACTCGGTGTAACAAAATACGGAAAGCATAGCCGAGATACCCGAAACCACGTACGACAACACGACGGCGGGGCCGGCGACTTCTTTGGCTTCGAGGCCAGTGAGCACGAAAATACCAGCGCCAATGACGGCGCCGATACCGAACCACATGAGGTCCCACCAGGTAAGGTTTTTCTTCATGTCATGCTGACTCCTCGCCTTGATCTCATGGAGCTCAGTGGAGTCCATGGATCGGGTGAGGATCCGATCCGCCAAGCGGAAAGGCGTCTCCTTGAGCGCTTGGACGTAGTTGCCCCAGCTCTTGAACGACTCCTCCGGCAGAAAATCGTCCTTAGTACAAGAACACCCCCTCCTCCTCAACCCCTCGCTTCCTGCGGCATCATTCACGGCGTCAGCCCCCATCCTGCTTTAGACCTAAAAACGAAGAAAAGAAAACAATTTCATTTCATGAGTGCAAAGAGAACAAATAGAAGAATTTATATTTCAAAGAAAGAAATCTTAGATCACGAAATCAAGACCTGCCGTAACTGTTACTGGAATGAAACAAGTAATTGTCAAAAACTGCCCTAAGCTGTTTCACTAACACAAAATGAAGTTATGTATTTACATATATATAATTGTTACTCGGCACAAGGAGCTTGTTTTTGAAATAAAAACAAGAGCGTTGATACAAAGCTCACGAAAATGAAACGAAGTATAATTAAGCAAGCTAGAGACATACTAAACAAACAAAAATGTTTATTTATTTACTTATTATAAACAGAATTATTAGAAGGAGAGAGAGAGAGAGTTGAGTTACCCTTACAAAAGTGGGATTTTCCGGTGACGGATAAATTCACCGGTTATCGGCGGTGTGCTGGGTGAGACTGTGAGAAAGAAGAGGAAGGAAGAGCAGCTTTCAGGCGGGAAATTCGTGACACCACCACATGCAAAACGAATACTTGAGTGTGTGTATATATATAGGAGGAAGTTGTTGTGTTTACAGGTCGGAGGGCTGTGGAAATGTAAACAAGAAAAGCGGCAGCTGTCAGTTACTTCTATTTTGGGGCAACACACTTACCTCCCTAGAGGTTTCAAAAAGTAACATCTAGGCCCCCGTTATTTGAGAAAATCACTTATTAACTTTTTTACTATTACCCGATGGACACCGTGATTCCGGCTGATTGGATGATCGGGAAAATTCGTCAAAGTTACTCATAGTTTTCCTCTGATGAAAGTGATGATTACCACGTTTTGGACTTTAGGTAGCATTTTAATAGATGCACTTGTTGAAGAAGATGAAGATGAGGTAGGGGAGGTTTGTACCGATTTTCTCAAATCATAAGGAGCTAGGTGATCCTTACAAAAATTTTAGGGGAGGTTATTTGTTTACCATTTTATGCATGGTAAAACTTAGTAAGCTTTGCTGTCATGAAAAGCTGTGCTTTCCAACTGTGGACAAAAGTTAAAAGAAGAGGGTGAAGTAATTAAATTAGAGTAGGAAAATGCGCGTTAATATCGTGGAACAACTGGAATTGGAAATGGAATCATTCATCTTTGTCTTTATCGAAAATCATATTTTAAGAGATGCTTCTTCGGCCCCAAAATAATTTTTTTTATCCATATCCCACTTGAATATAAAACTAATATAATTTCTTTTATATTTTTATTTTAATAAATCTTTTTATATATATCATGATATTTAGAAAATTTAATTTTTATTAAACATAGTATTTTTATTAAAACTTAATCTCATGATATCTTGTTTGTGAGTTCAAAAATAACTTATAAATAATATAAAAATTAATAAATTAATATTTGATTATATCAAAGGTTAAAACTAAAATAAGAAATTGTAGTAAAAAAATAAATAAAAAATATTTTTTCTAAAAGATAGTTTTATTAACAAGTCATAACAACCAAGAACTTTTTTGTTATAAACTTTCATACTTAGTTTAATTTTGTCAAATATTTATCAATAGATAGATATATAACCTCTTTTATTTATTCGTTTCTTTATAATTGACTAATATAAATATAGATTATATTTTTTAAAATTAAAAAAAAATCTTGTGGAGCTTAAAAAAAAGCCATTGAAATTCTTTTATATTTTTTCTTGAAATTATAGAAATATGTCTCTTTAAATTTATTTATTATTTATTTTTTATATGAATTTTTTATTTCAATTTTAACCTTTAATATAATCAAGCACTAATTTATTGAGTTTTTATATTATTTTTAAGTTATTTTTGAACTCATAATCAAGAATTTATGATATTAAATTTTAATAAAAATATTATATTTAATAAAATTGAAAATTTCTAAATATCATCATATATCTAAAAGGATTTATTAAAATATGGATATAAAAAGTATTGTATACTCTCAGGGGGGTTACGTGTATAATTTATTTTGTTAACAAAAAAATAACATAAGCTACATTTTAGGAGATCAATGTTAATTTTATATTCAGACAGGATGTTGAGTGATAAAAACATTTTGTGAGGCGCCGAGAGTTAGTATCCCCATATTTTAATTGTATCACTTAAATGGATGTTCATTCATCACCTGACGGCCCTGATTCCTTGCTATTCCAACGCCCACCTTCCGCGAAAGTCTCTAACAATAAATTCTCTATATTTCTATTTATTTATTATACTTAAATATAAGAAATAAAAAATATGAGATTTTTTTCAGATAATATCAAATAGTATTTTTATGTTTTGTCCTAATCTCAAACACAAAGTAAGTTTATCATTTTCATCAACGAAACTCTTAAAGTTTTCTTTTTTTAATCAACAGTTAATTTTAACACCAAAAAATACATATTTACCCTTACTTAAATTTTTTTCCTTAATTTTAAAAAATTATAAATATAAAAAGTAAAAATTTATTTGTTATGGAAATATAATTTGTTTATTTTTTATTTATTCTTTTTTATGTTAAAATTAAGGAAATGAATTTTAATAGAGGTAAATATATATTTTTTGGGGTTAAAATTAACAGTTGATTAAAAAAAGCAAACTTTAGGGATTTAGTTGATGAAAATGATAAATAACCTTAAGGATTTAGTTGATGAAAATGATAAACTTACTTTCTGCTTGAGATTAGGTCAAAATATAAGGGTATTATTTGATATAATCCCTGATTTTTTTTTTTCTCTTTTTAATTTGCACAATGGTATTATCATAAGAAGTCCGCAAGTATGGATGACAATGAAATGTCAATTCTATATCTATTTTCATATATCGTGAACCTCCACTAAAATTTATATTTCTATTTATTTATTATACTTAAATATAAGAAAAAAAATATGAGATTTTTTTTTGATAATATCAAATAATACCTTGTGTTTTGACCTAATCTCAAGCAGAAAGTAAGTTTATCATTTTCATCAACGAAACCCCCAAGGTTTGTTTTTTTTAATCAACTGTTAATTTTAACCCCAAAAAATATATATTTTCCTCTACTAAAATTTATTTTCTTAATTTTAAAAAATAAAAATATAAAAAATAAAAATTGATTTATCATGGAATTATAATTTATTTATTTTTTATTTATTCTTTTTTGTGTTAAAATTAAAGAAATAAATTTTACTAGAAGTAAATATATATTTTTTGGGGTTAAAATTAACAGTTGATTAAAAAAAGTAAATCTTAGGGGTTTAGTTGATGAAAATGAAAAACTTACTTTTTGTTTGGGATTAGGTCAAAATATTAGGGTATTATTTGATATTGTCCTTGATTTTTTTTTTTTCCTTTTCTAATTTGCAAAATGGTATTATCACAAGAAGTCCGCGTGTATGGTTGACAATGAAATGTAACTTCTATATCTACTTTTGTGGAGTACTTCACACATATTATCGGATATATATATATATATAATCTTAAAATTTAGTTTAAATAAAAAAAAATCTCCATATGATTCAAAGATACGAATCTTTATGTGTAGAGACAACCACATGAACGTTAACAGAAATGAAATTGGCGATGTTATTGATGGATTAATAATAGTTTTTTGTATTGGGTCATCATTTTTGTGTTTGTGTCGAATAATTAATTTATATATATATAATTTAAGTGTTAATTAATGGGAGAATTTTTATATTTCAACTCACGGCCGTGATTCCATGCTATTAAAACGGTCCTATTCAATCGTTTGTTTCGTAGCTCTGAAACTAATAATATAAAATAGAATATGAAAATCGTAATCGTAACGTTAAAAAACTATAGTGTATACATATGCTGAACGATGTCAATCATTTGTTGGAATTTGTTTGCATAAAGCAATGCGAAACGAACATACATTAATTAATTAAATATCACAATTGCAACACCATATGTTTACTGTAGCAATAACGGTGAATGTGAACTATGGAAGTTGTCAACTGAACGTTAATTTAATTCACATTACTTTAGGAAGCGATGAAGACTGATATGGATAATGGACTTGGAGAGAATTAAAATTTGATTTGTTACGTGCTTGGTTTCCATTTCAAAGTCAAAATGGAGGAGGAAGCTCTAAAAGTGAAAAGATGATCATAAACAGAGGGGTTGAATTGGGTGGCCCAGGCCCCATTCACAGCTTTCTGCACATCAGCTTTGCCCACTTTCACATTACATGCATTGCAATTAAATTAAGATTAAGGGTCTCCGTCTCCGTCTCCGTTCGATGCTCTGCTCTATTATTTGTCCTGAAACAAAACCATGAAGCACTCGGTCAGGTATGGACACTTTTTATATATATTGAATAGGATGACGAAAACGTGCGTGGTTCTACTCTTGAAGTTTACCCAAAAATAAAATATATAAAAATCCAACTTTTAAGATGATGCCATCAATAACGTGACAAAATAATACATGGATGGTTGACATGAAATTGACCTAAATATCTTATGATTACTAAAGATGAATCTATATTAAGGATGATAATTTTTGATACAACACAAAATTAACATCTGAGTGTTGATTTTAATCATATTCATGTTATGTTAGTGTTTATGATGCTATATACAACTATTAATCTGGTTATATTTGTATTAAGAGCATTCAATACGTCAACCTATTTGATAATACAGATAATTAATCGTGTCATTCTAATAATACTAATCTACTTGTTAGTTGCTTACAAGTTAGGTGGGTTAAATTTGTGGTTATTACAACACATTTATATATTAAACATGTAACATATCTAATAGTTGTGTTATATTTGTGTTTTAAAGCTTGACACTGAATAATTAAATAAATCATATTTGTGTTGACAAATTTCATTGGTCATAATGTAATAGGAATATAACACACTAACTCGAATTGTAACCCTTAGTCTATAGATTTGTTTTCCTAATAAACCTGCCTACCGTTTAACAGAAATTTATATAATTAAAGTTTGGTATTGAATGATTTAAGATCGATCTTATGGTTTGTCTCTGGGCATACCTCAAGGAAGCGACTTGAAGGTGCACCTTGGGAATCTCCATACTCGTTACTCCATGCTTTAAAACAAATCCCTGGAATCGAGCTGCCAAGTTATTTATTTGTTAGAAGAAATCCTTTGACTTTTGGGAGTGATCGGGAAAGGATTGAATTAGACAAGTTTGAGGTCTCAGACTCTCAGTAGTTTACTTTGTTGCTCAATTTCAGGTTCAATAAGGGATAAAGGACAACTTAAACGTCACAACCACGCTGTCTCATGTGCCTGCCAACTTGAAAAGTAAAGTATCCAAATGAATTTGAAATGCGCCAAATTGTTCCTTTCATTACTCGTTAAAGATTCACAAAATTGTTTGCTTAAAGTACCACTTCAATATATATAATTTTGCTTGATATCTTTTGTGTATAAAAAAATTGGTTCAAATAAATTCAAGAAATACTCATACATCTATAGGGTCAGGAGAGGATCCACATTGAATGTTGAGTCTGTGGAATGGGAATCTTTACCTTTTATTGAAAAAATTAAAAAAAAAAAAAATTGAATTAAAGTCAAACATATCTAAAACATTGGATATTTAGATCATACCAATGCAACATTTATAACAAAATGTGCAAGAAATTCAAAATGGAGAGCATAGATTACCTCAACCAAGTTTACATTTTCAGTAGTTCAGGCTCGAATCCAGAAATTTGATTCGAGATTGTATAACAAGATATAATAAATTAATAAAGGAAATGGCCAGGTGGCCAGAACGGCAGTAAAAAGAATGAATGCAACATTAAACTACAAAAATCGGAAGAGGGGGGAAAAAAAATATTAACAGTCAACCATGAAACGGAGAAATTACAGGCGGATCTGCAAGCAAGGCTGATGCTACGTGAATAGTGTTACAACATCTCTTCGGTATCCTCTCACGATCAAAAGTCTTGGGACATTCTCTACCAACAAATCCATATATTCCATGTAGAAGTAGGCCGGGTGGTTGAGCGGAGGGGGTGGTAGACTAACAAGCACAACTGCAGCCATTCTTGAGTATCTTAGTATCGTCGAATTCAACTTCAGAGTCGTGTAAAGGAACTTCTCCACCTGTTGCTCGTTCACAACCACGGGCTTCCCATCAGCCATCAATGAAGTCCCTGCCCTCTGAGCTGAAGCCTTCATTTCAGCCATGTAATCAGCAATTCGATGCTGAGCGGCAGTAAACGCGTCCAATGATTCATCTTGCTGTGGCTGAGGTCCACCCTCAGCTTGCATATCCCACGATTTCATTGGAATGACAATAACTTCAGCCTGCATCCGAAGATCATATAGAAATTTCTTTACGTCAGCCTTCAGCCCCTCTGCATCCGCATCCTCCTCCGCAATACAGAAGACCTGAATCTTACAGCTTTCAAAACTCTCCTTTGTAAGGAGGAGCTGAGAGAGGAGCAGCATAAGACCACCATCTCTTACAATCCAGTACAAATCAATAGTACCATACTGCCTTTGATACTCATTTGGCCATTCATCGAGGCCCTTGACTATGACGACTGCCTTATTTGCAACAATGCAGTCATTGATTATTCCAACAAAGGTGGCTGGGATTTCAGTTAGGTTTTCACGACGCCATATTTCTGGGTACCGCATGACGATAATGTTGGGTTTAAGATTACCGAGGCCCATGGTCTGGACAATTCCACGGAAGCCCTCTGACATATTGGGTGCCACAACTATCTCCGCTACTCCTTCACAACGCTTGTACTCAATGTAGGTGTCAAGCTGCTTGCAGGCAGCTTTTGCATCTTCTGCACATTCATGGTAGTCTCCATCTAGTATAGAAACAAATATGGACATTCCACGGCCTTTTTTCTTCATGCAGTTGGCAAAGTCTGCAAGTTTGGGATGGCAGGGCACGTTTTCTGGAAGCTTCCCCCATGGCCGGCAGAATATCAGTGGGATGGGATACCAATTCTTTGGGTGCACTTGGTTTGCTGCAAATATTATAAACGGTTTATTACCGAAATACAGCAAACTATTTTTTCTTTATTTAATAACAGGAAACAAAAGAATTTTAGTAAAATAAGAGGTCAAAAGATGTACAAAGAGGTGAACTAGTGTTGTCATCACTTGCAATAGACAACCAGAGATTTGTACCTAGAATATTCCCCTAATGTAATACTTTCAATTTGTCAAAATTCTGTCCACTTTCTGAGTTTATTCCTCCCATATCGAATACCAAATAGAGACATCACAGTAATATCAGCATGCACTAAACGTCTCAAAAGTATTTATCGTCTTTATAGTTTACTGGTATTACAACAACATATGGAGACTGGAGTAAAAATATATGACCCCACTTCTCGCTTCCTTGCAT
Organism: Bursera palmeri; assembly: GCA_026225775.1. Classification (NCBI taxonomy): domain Eukaryota; kingdom Viridiplantae; phylum Streptophyta; class Magnoliopsida; order Sapindales; family Burseraceae; genus Bursera; species Bursera palmeri. The sequence continues at coordinate 9,884 of JANKKB010029369.1, read as the reverse complement.
TGAAGAAAAACTTTTTTAAGGAGTTGGGTCCAGGTCCGACAACACATTTGATAATTGTCCCAAGTGCTCCAAGTGGAATCATATAGACTAGCAATCCAACGAATGTACATTAAATTTCTAAATCTTACTGCCAGTGTTCTCTCAAAGTTAACACTAGAAGTAAATTTTGGGGACTCTGCCTAAGACAACTAGTGCAATAATGGCACGGTTCTTACAATAGAAAACACTGCAATATTGTATTAATTTTCACCTAACTCATTTAGCATGCCTTTACTCATCGACTGTGTAAAATTTGAATCCAAACAATGCAATCTAAGCATTTGTATGCTCAATATTTAAACAATTAACTATAACACAACATATTTGAAGATTCAAATAGTTTTCATATAAATTTATTCTAATTAATTTAAGACTGACATAATAGTTTATACACTATTTATTATCTCCTATGATCCCCATATACATTAGATACAGAAGAAAAAATTTATGATCAACTAATATGCAATTCAACCTAATTTAATCAATTCTCGAAGAATTGGTCCAATCCAATTCAACATACTAAAAACACATCATAATTTTTCAATTCCTCACTTTGGGGAATGTAAGCCAACAAGCAAACAGAATGAATTCCAAATGTATCACCAAGAGTTTACAGGAACTCGTCCATCACTAACATCAGGCACCCACCAAACTATACAAGAAACATATCTTCATTACTCAAATCAGCGATTTTAAATATTTTCTTTTTCTTTTTTTCAATATGTCACCACACTGTCATTATTTAATCTAAGAGGCAGCCAATGAAGCATACAGAGAAGATGCACATACCTCCCAAAGATCGTAGACTACGAAGTGCTAGTTGAAAATAAGCACTCTTAAAACCATCACCCCAATCCCCAGCCTTTCCTTTAAGGCTCACATAATAATATATGAGGCTTGCAAGGGCCAGAGAAACCACAGTAAATGACCAAGAGATCAAGAACATGATAACTGCATGCAAAACAAAAAAGTAGAAGTAAATACGATTCTCAAATTTAACACATGCAAATGTAGTTTCTCTCATGCAAAGGTATTCATTCTCTTAAATGGGAAGTTTGTCTTGTTTGGTTCAAGGAGGGAAGATTTATTTTGCATAGAATTGTTACCCCTTATTTATTTCAGCCTTCGTGGATATATAATCCACTAATTACCTCTTTTTGTAACTTCAATATAATTTTTCAGTTTCTTATCCCAAAAAAAAAAAAAAAAAAAAAATTGTTTACACACAGAGNTAATCCACTAATTACCTCTTTTTGTAACTTCAATATAATTTTTCAGTTTCTTATCCCAAAAAAAAAAAAAAAAAAAAAAATTGTTTACACACAGAGAGTTCTGTGTGTTTATGCGTATGTTCAAAATGAATTATATAAAAGGAAGCATACCAATACAAAGCGACGCTCCAAGAAAAGACATGCTCCAGTGGTGAAATTTCCACCGAGGACGCCAACTGGGAGCATCTAGAAGATCGAGAAGGAAGCAAGATAAGTTCACACCCGCATAACACAGAAGGAAAAACATGGTTACAGTCGGTGTGATAAGATCCAGATTCCCAATTATCACACACCCAGCACAGATGAATGCAGTAAAGAATGTAGCTATGTAGGGCTCATGCCCTTCTGCAACCTTGAAGTAGTTAAGAATAGGAAGAATATCATCATTGGCTATTGCTGCAAGCAGGCGTGGGGCACCTGTCATGCTTTGAAGAGCAGCACCTAAGGTTGAAAGAATAATTCCTGTGTGAACAATTGCTGGGAAAGGCCAAGCAACTGTAGCAGTAAGTAGCCTGCATAGAGAATCAGTTCAGCACAACAATAGTCTGTTTATATTTTACAGTCAAACAAAAAGTTGTATGATACACACGTCCTCTTTCTCCTTTTAATTTCACATAAATTTGAGATACGGTATAAAAAACCAGCAAAAAATGTGTGCACACATATTTTAACTAGCTCTAAGTGTTATCCAAGCCCCATATTTAATTTAAAAAAAAAAAAAGTTTAAAGAAAGAAGGTAAAAACTTAATACAATATTAGAACCAAGGGGTTTGCATTCAAATTCCACAATCTATTAGTTTAAATTGCTAAGAAGGGCAACTAAATAAATTAGAGCAGATGGCCTCAATGAGTAGATTCTTTATTAGATAGCATAAATTAAGAACCATGTATTAAAGAACAACACATAACTCAACAACAGTAAGATAAAGGTCAATATGCAAAACACAAGTTCTATAACATATAGCCGTGAACTGTCAAGGCAGAAGTCGAAGAAAAATGAAAATCTGGATTTGTAAGACAATAGTAATTACTTCAAATAAATAAGAATACCTGTCGGTCAAAAGCTTCTGTCTGGTTGCAAGTGCTCCAAAAAATAACACAGAAACTAGATACATTACAGTAGTTGTAAGAGTTGCCGCCAAAGTTCCAATGGGGATTGATCGCTGAGTATCTTTCAGTGAAGCTGATCGATTTGACCCTGCCATAATTCCTGTTACAGCAGGGAAAAATAGACCAACCAATGCACTGAAAGGTGAAAAAGAAATTATAGTTAGAAAAACCAAGTAAGAAGTTAATTCCATTTCATTTCCTATTCGTGAACCAATGAGTACTAGAACTCTTTGGAGAAGTTCTTTTAGCTCTGAGTTAACATGGCAAGGAAGAAATAATTTCATTTTTGGGGAGCGAAGAGATGATAACAAAGTCATAATTTGGTACAGAGTTTTAACCTTCTCTTTGGGGTTCAATTTCCAAGGAATATTGGGAAAAGTTTTAGGTTAATATTGTATCCCTTTTTCCATTTGATTTAGGGAAGAGAAGATTATCATTGATAGAACTTGTTGTTGAGCATAAGTTTGCTCCCCTATTCTCTTTTCCTTTTTTTAAATCTCTGTGGACATTTGGCTGACTGATTTACCTCATTAACTAATTCTCTTTATTAACATCGTTCAACTGTCAAATATGAAAAGAAAAATTGACAAAAAAAGTTGAAATCCCAAAGTCCAACCCTGTCTTCAGCTGATCTCATCATGGGTGCTTTAAAATTAATGATTAAAAAAAAAAAAAAAAAAAAAAAAAAAAAAAC
>JANKKB010029368.1:4853-20219 GCA_026225775.1 Bursera palmeri | reverse complement strand
GCGTTTGATGCCGCAACGCCAATGGAGCCAGCAATGCAGCACTAGCCCGCTAACTTTACACCCCTCTCCAGCTTGTTCTTTCATTTTTTTTACTTCTTTCACTTTCCTCCTTATTTTCTCTCCATTCTCTCTCCTCTAAAAGCCTACAAACATCAACTCTCACTCAATTTCACTTCGATTAACAAACCCCAAACATCATTTACATCAAACCCATCAAGATTATTTAAGATTTCAAGGATTGGAAAGCAATTTTTTGGCATCAATTCCGATTTGAGGTAAAATTTTTGAAATTTACTTTGTTTTTCTTTTAAATTGGAATGAAGTTGTGTTGTTGGTGGTTATTTGTTAAAAGGATTATGGGAAAATTGTGGATTGATAATTGAATTTTGGAATGAATGTTGAATGGGCTTTATTGTATTGAAGTGTTGATTGTTTGAGAAGGGAAAAGTTTAAAGAGAGAGAAGAAGAGGGTGTAGAGACTTAGTGATAGATTGCTGCGTGAGTGTATATATATATATTAGAAATGGCACCAAAGAAAGCTCGAACCACACAACCGGTGGAGTTCGACAGAATTAGATTTATGTCAAAAGAGGCAGCAGAGAGATTCACTCAAGGGTTTTTAGCAAAGAGAATCATACCGAAAAGAGGGTTTAGGTTGGAACAAAATAATTTTTTAGACATAAATAGAATCACTAGACTTAGGAGGTAGGATGAGTTTTGCAAACAACTAGGATCAACAGTGACTGCCATAGTAAGAGAATTTTACACAAATGCGTATGATAAAGTGAATGGCAAGGTGAGAGTGAGAGGAAAGGAAGTGATATTTGATAGATGGGTCATTAATGCTTATTATTCACTCCCGAATATTGACAATGATAAATACTTGGAGTATAGTAGGGAGTATGTTGATACGAAGGGGATTATAGAAAGTTTATGCAAACCAGGGACTACATGGAAAATGATGAAAATAGGACCGAATGATGAGCCAATCTCATTCTTAGCACGGGCATTAAACCAGAGAGCGAAAGTGTGGTTGCATTTTGTGAGTGCCAGGATGATTCCAACAATTCATCTTAGTGAAGTTACAAAGGATAGAGCCATCTTGCTTAACTGTTTGATGAGTAAGAAATCTATTGATATGAGACACTTGCTCTTTTCATGTATCATGGCTAGTAGTCATTCATCTAATGCTGAATTGTACTTTCCATCATTGATAATGGGTTTGTGTGCAAAAACTGAAATTTTTTGGAATGACAAATTAGAAGAAATCACTTAGCCAAAACAAGCCATAGACACTAGCACTATTTTTAACATCAAATGATGGAATGCTAGTGGTGAGGCAAGTTCTTCAAAAAAACCACCAGTAAGAACACCACCACAGACCACTAACATGACAGTTGCATGCACGCTTGATGAGATTAGAGCAGTAGTTTGCTACAGAGGCAACTCGAAATGCCGAGAGATCTGTATATCATGCAAAGTGTCAACAAACAATTGATCAGCTACTCCGAACCATGGCTAGTCATTCTGGCATGGACATCAACCACATCCCACCAATGCAACCATATCCACCACACCTCTATTCATTCCCAGATCCAGTGGAAATGCCGAGAGAGTCCGAGTCTAACTCTGAAGATGAGGATTGAGCCCAAAGATAGTCAGGGAGTATCTTTCCTTTCCTTTTACTTTTTGTTATTTCTGAACTGTTTTAAATTAGGGTAGACTAAAAAATAGATTGTTCATGATTTAGTTTTCTTTTGTTAAATTTAAAAAAAAAAAAAAGATTTTTTGTTTGTGATGTGATGAATGTCAATGATAAGAAATTAGTTACAATAGTTTGAGAATTAATACATGATTGAGTGGAGAAAGTGAATTGTGATAGGAATTTGCATATAGACTTTCAGAAGAATGTGTGTAAAACCTTGAATGAATTGTGACTTTGAATGGATAGGGAGGAATTAAGCAACTTAAAACATGGAAATTTTATTCAAAGAAGAGCTCTAGAACTTGTTTGGATTTTCTCTCGAGGCGAAATCCTTGACAACATATGTTTAGGGAGATGATTTAGGCCATCTTTGAATCAACCTAAAAAATCTTTCACCTACCCGTTTATCATTTTTCCTAGTTACCTCTTTGAGCCTGTGGAATGTATTTGAAGTATACATGGAGCCAATTTTGTTGTTACACCACATCCACTTTACCGTATAACCTTTAATTTTGGCTTGACCTTATCAAGAGAACTCATGAATTAGATGAAAACAATGAATGAGAAATGAGGAAAGAATGTTGTTTGAAGATTGCTCAATTTAAAAAAAAAAATACAAGAAAAAATGTGAGTTATGGATGTAAACGTTAAAAAAAAAGAAAAAAATTTTGAACAAAAAAATATGAAAAAAAAAAAGAAGAAAAGAAAAGCAAAGTTCAAAAGTTCAAAAGTTCAAATTAACGCAATGTGTTTTATGTCAAGAAAACTTTCGCATTTCATCTTTAGATCTTTTTATGTAGTATCTTTTGTTTTGTTTAGCCTTTATTCCATTTTCTTTGATTAAACCATACCTTTAGCCTATCATTACAAGCTTGTAAAGTCCTATTGATCTTTGAGTATGTGTTGATCAACATTAGTGGAGAAAGGAATGAGAAGTGAGCATATGGAGCAATGTTTTTAATATATGTTTTGTTGCACAATTCCTTTCGATTGCGGGTTGTAGTAATTAGAAGAAATGAGTCATACATATTCTGAAGGGTTAAATGTGAATGAGGTTGTTACATAGTTGCATGATCCATTTGTAATTGTCAAGGCATCTCTATGAATAATTGAATTGGAGTAATTTTAAGGCATGATTCAGTTTGTTCCGCCATTTTAGTTCTATTACAATTTACTCGAGGACTACAAATATTAGGTTTGGGGGAGTTTGATTAGTAATGATTTGTTCTTTACTTTTCCTTTGTTTATTTATGATTTTGTTAGTTTTTATGTTAGAATTTAGGAATTTAGAATGTTTGTTAATGTTTTGTTTTCAATTGTAGGATATGAGAAAAACAAAGAAAACGATGCAAAATGAATAGTGGGCAAAAACTTGATGCTGTAGCGTCATTCCTCTTGATGCTGCAGCGCCAGAGGCAGAGAGTTAGTGCTACAGCGCTAACCCTTGTGATACAGCAGTGCCAGGCCGTAGTAACTGTGCAAAAAACAAAGAGTTGATGTTGCAACGCTAGGAAACTTGATGCTGTAGTGCCGGCGCGATAAAATTATTTTGCCTAATCCGTGTTTAACAATATTGCAAAGAAAAATGGGATATAAAAGGGTAAAAGAAAGAGAAAAAAAGGAGAGAAGAACCAGAGCAGAAAACGGCCGAAGATTACCACTCTTGATGTGAGAGAAGATCAACGGAAGTCATTCTCTAAGGGTTTACTCAAGCTTTATTCATGTTTAAGATATTTTCTTTACTAAATTTAGTTTTATTTGTTGTTATGAGTAGCTAAACTCTAGGTTAGGGCTAGATTGAAGACCTAACCATGAATCTTTGTTTAATTTGTTGATTGAATGATTTCTTGATTTAATTGAATGATTATTATTAAATCTCATTTTACTTGATTGTATTGTTTGGCCAACTTACTTGATTCATTATATAAGATTTGTTATGTGGATATGCGAATAACCAATTCCATGTTTACAAGAGTGATAAAAAGATTTGTTGTAGTCTTAGGGATTTATATCTTAAATACCTAACATAGACATCATACTTAGGGTTCATGAGTAACCGATTCCTTGTTTTATGCATTTTCCCTTGACCAACCTAGTAGAAACTATGCTAGATTCAAGGCTAATGATTTAGGTTAGACTATTGACCAAATTTCTAATCTAGACCTTAGGAAATCAAATAATGTTAGATTGTAGACCCAATATTTGACATTGGTTACTTAATCATTTAGAATCAATTTTAATCTAGAATTTCAACTTATTAAAAAGGGATAGTGGTTAGTGGTAGAGATCAGGCCTTAAAATTTTTCTCATTGATTTCTTGCTTGAATTTTTAGTATCTTTTAATTTTGTTAAGTAAATTATCTACTTTAAGGTAATATTTTAAAGAACATTCTCTGTGAGATCGACCCTRTACTTACCAGTGTGCTACCTCTGCAATTCGTGCACTTGCGAGTTAGGTTTTTRATTAATTGTGTTTGATTTAATAACAAAAAACTCACAACATATACCATAATAGGTTGTGTGAAATAATACCATATTCTATATGTTAGATAGAGATACTGGTTTGTTTTATGTAGCATGACAAAATAATCTATAGATCTTTATGTGTCTGTGTTCAATTAAATTCAAATTAGAAATAATTGGGCTATTGAACAAGGTAATTTTATTGTGCTCGAGAGAGGCCTTTAGATAATTTAGGGGTTCTTGCTTTCACCATGAATTTTGAATAATGATATAACTTAGGGCTTAATTTAAATTAGTTCTGTTGAAGTCATAGGCCTTAATATTTTAGTTCATTGATTTAAATCCATATTTTTGCTTATTTATTTTAGTTCCAGTTTTACTTTAAATTCTAGTTTTATTATAATCTTTAATTTATTTTTCAGATGTTGATTTAGTGTAAAAAGTGTATAATTAATGCACATAAGATATTGGCTTTAGCTTATTATTGTTGAAAAAAGTCTTTAATTATACACTTGAGTTTGTTAAACATTGGTTATTCATTTAATATGCTTAATTAGGTCTTAAATACCATGTTTTATCAATAATTTGTGTGTTTGATTTATGTAGGACAAATATGGAATATTTTGGATGCAAATAATGGAAGAAAGAAGAGTTCAAGACAGCAAAATCCGCCCCAGCTTAAGAAGATCTGCGTTATGGCACGATTAGGTAGAACCACAACCCGACGTAAGAAGATTTATGCAGCCATGCGATTAGGTAGAGACTTCGCACCCCAGCATAGAAAGATCTACGCTGCAACGCCGATACAATTACTTGAATTCAGAATTACAAAATCGATACTCAGTCACAGATACTTTAAATTGCAACCCATATCATTTCTTCAACCCTAGATGGGTCTTGAGGGAAGAAAGAAGAAGGGGAGGATCAAACCAAGCCTAAGACTTCTTCCTTGCTTGAATCCATCTTACTTTTATTAGTTTTCTAGTTAGATTTTCTAAGTTTAACTCCTTTTCTTATTATCTAGATTAGATTTATTTGCTTTTATTTCTTTGTAGTAAGAATGAACTCGAATCAATCTCATTTATATCATGTTTTCTTACTTTTATATCATTTACTTGCTTTGTAGTTGCTAGATTTACATTTTTAATCGTTGTATTTTTTTTAAACTTGAATTTGAGAGGTGAATGGCAATGGGTAATGACTAAATTGAACCCTAGGCTTTATCTTCGTTTATTTGTGTTTGATTTTTAGTTGTTTATTTCAACTTCTTGTCATTAACTTTCATTTATATGCTTTATTAACTTTAATTGTTCTTAAAATCCGAGTTTGAGGAATGAATGAAAAATTGGTTAATGACCTTTGGCTTCAATGTTGCTTATTCGTGGTTTGATTTGCTTTGCTTTACTTTATTTCAAAGTTTAACTTTACTTTTAAGTCTTTTGATATGGTTAATTCGATTAGGTAGTCTAGGTATGACGAATTGCTCCTTAGAACTTCAATAATCAGTTTGTTTGATTTCCTTGCATATTTTTATTTTTATTAATTAATTAGTTGTTTTTAATCATTTCTTGCCTTATTTTATTGTGTTAAATTATCTTTAGGTCATTTAGGTTTAAATGTCTCATTCAGTTTAGTTCTTACCATTTATCACTTTCAATGTTTTCGCATATTCTTTTGACGGCTTGCGAATAGACGAATTAATTCATTTGAATATAGTTAATCAAATTAGCATAGCATAATTAGTAGTAAAGTGATTTTAATCAATATTTGTTAATTAATTACCTAAAGATTCATCATTGTAGAAATTGAAGGATTACTACCATGGATCATGTAATTAGGCTTAAAAGTAAGAGATTAGTGTAAAAAGATACTTATAATCTCCTTAGCAAATGGTTAAAACTTTGTAACCTTAACTTGAAATTCGATCACCAATTTCCTACACACATGTAATACAAAGTAGTGAGAATATTTTCTTTCAATAGTGTGTACTTCTAACACCTTTGGATTACACTAATCTTACTAGAGATTAAGGAATAAATGAAGCAAAACTCTTTTAAGAGCAAGCAAGAGCAATTTGGCAAGAGAGAGTGTTCTAGGAGAGATGATGTGTTTCATTCACTTAATGCATGAATCATGCACACCCAAGATTAGTGAATGAGTGTATTACATCTAAAAGCCTCTTACATTAGTTGAATTATTTTTCACCAAGTAAATACAATAATTCCAAATTAATGTAAACCAAGTATAATCAACCAATCACATGCATACTTATCCATCAAGATATTTTGTAAAATATCAACTAACTTCAATTAGCTTAATTCTTCTCTCCTTAATCCATGGGCTTGGGTTTAAATGCAACATTTGAAACCATTGTTTAATGGACCCAATCCATATAACATGTATAAACTCAAAACCAATTAGTGATCCAACCAATTAAATTGACCCATGCATATTTTAAGCCCATGTATAAATAGTATTACAGAAAATACTATTCATGAATCACTATTGATCCTAGGTGAAAGATGCTCTCGTAACTCTTGTGTAAATCCATTATCAATGAATCTTCAAAGTATAACCCATTATGATTTCAGATCTGTTGGCTGTAAATTGTCACGCACAGACCATCAGCATTCTCGAACATAAAATGCCAAGCCCATAATTTACAAGGGATGGTTGGCTTCTAGCAAAGCACCAAGCCCCCCAATTCTCTAAATGCACCTAATGACACGTAACCTTTGTTAGGCGTAGTTCTATGTAATTCAATCCTATGTCAAATGTCATGTACATGGTCTAAGGATAAAATGTGTCTTCCCTAATAACAACGAAGAATTCAAATCCTCGATTTCCATGCGATTCCCATTTACGAGTTGTGACTGAGAAAAATCCTCGTCAGCCTCTTGCATGCCAGTCACGCTATAACTAATCGCCGTCGAATCCGATGTGACATCATCTCCATATACATGAGTGACATGCTCGTCTTGACATTACACCCACTCTTAAATAGGTCACGATGCGTCCAACGACGAGCGTATCTATAACCAGAAAAAAGCTATTCACGTAAATGTCAAAGCAAACCGATCTCTAAATGAGATGGCCGTGTTAGTCTTAGGTCTAAGCATTACTTATACCTACACTGAGCGGACCTCCCATAGACATATAGATAACCAATGGGATTCTGTATCGGGCTGTCTAATGAATATGTTTCCATATTTAAACGGCTAACAATATTTTCCTATGCACTTGCATAAGTATCGGATATTTAAATTGTTGGCTTCCTACGCAAGATTCACGCAATTAGTGCTTAATTAAACAAATAATCGGTATAAAATCTCACATACTCCAAGCAATGCAAGATCCAAAATTTTGCCACAAAAACCTAGCTTTTTCAACCACCAAAATCCACCAAGAGCAAGTCCTTCAATCTTCCAATGGCTAAGTACCCTAGCTACTTAGGAATGATTATTTCTTTGCTAGMGAAATGGTGAGATTTGAAGCAAAATCACCAAGGGAGAGGGAGAGAGAGATTCAGCCAAGCCATGTGCAAGGTGAGAGAATGAAATGTTTCATGTAATAGATAATATAAAACATCCTACTTAAGTTCAAGTGTCTAACACCTTATTAACCCCTTAATTAAAATTAATTAATTTAGATTAATGGTAACCAAGTAAATGAATTGAATTAATTCTAAATTAATTCTTAACCAAGTATTTATCAACCAATCACAAGAAAGCTTAGCCTCCAAGTTTGGTTAAATTCAACTAAATCTAATTAGTTGTCATTCTCTCACTTTTATCATTGAGCTTAATGGGCTTGGGTGAAAATGCAAAGTTTCAAAACTTTGTCAAATGGATCAAATCCAATTTACAAGTTAATACCCATTTCTATTTAGTAATCTAATTCACTAAATACGCCCATTTAGACTTTTAAGCTCATCTCATTTTAGGCCCATGAAAAAGCCCATGTGAATAGTAAAAATACTATTAATAAAATTACTATTCATCCCAGATGAAAAAGTGTACTCTCGTAACTCCCGTATCAATCCTTCGTCATAGCATCTTCGGAGTATAACCCGTTAGGCTTTCAAATATGTTGGTCATAGATCATATTTCAAATCCATATGATTTACATATGATCCAGATATCCAAAAATCTAGTTCCGGATACTTATGATTTACTAGGCATGGTTGGCTTCTAGCAAAGTACCGTGCCCCCCAATTCTCGAAAAGGTTTCCGAAAAATCAACTAACTTGTTTCAGGCATAGTTCTATGTAATTAAATCCTATATCAAATGTCACGTACGAGGTCTAGGGTTGGTTTGTGTCTCCCCTAATAACGATGTATAATTCAGATCCTTATATAACGACCGATTCTCTTTATCAAGACGTGACTAAGAACCCATCTCATCACTCTTGTATACAATGATCACCATTTTAGAGATCGTTGTCGAATCTTGTGTGACATCATCTCCTACTATCCAGAGTGACATGTTCCATCTTGACATTATACCCACTCTTAAATAGTTAGGTGCACCAACGATAAGTGTTTCTCTAACCCGAAAAGAGTTATTCATGCAAGTATCAAAGCGAACTAATTCCTAAATGAGATGGTCGTGTAAGTCTCAGGTTTAAGGATTACTTACACCTACCCTAATCGGACCTCCCATAGACACTCAAATAATCTACCAATGGGATTCCATACTACATCGAGTCCAGTGAATCTATTCCCGTATCTAAACAGCTAACAATATTCCCCTATACACTTGCATAAGTATCCAATACTTAGATGTGTGAGAGTCATACTGTTATACTTCTATAACTAGTACAAGTGTAATACTAGTCTATTCATACTGCGGTGTCTCATCTCGACAGTACTTCAACTAGAGACAATTTAATGATATTATATTACGTCAAGTGATTTCTGTCTCATAATTAAATCATTCATATTCACATCATAAAGACTTTTATCATATTCAATGATCATGTAATCTAATCACATGTAATGATAAAAAGGGTAATTTCCTTTATTATATAAATCACTTGTGTACAATATACCAAGTATATTTACTGTGCGATACTCTAGAATATAAATAGTCCAACAATCTCCCACTTGGCTTAGAGCCAATCACATTAGTATCTAATACCCGATTTATGTTCATGTTGTTCATCCTTTAGCTGAGATAGCATCTAAGTCAATGAATCAGAAATGTTATCATCTAATGAAACTTTCTTAATTCCTACATCACCTTTGTCTTTGATCACTATGATCAGGTGACATTTAATTAGGACATGTTTGGTGATTCCAAATGTGTATTGTCCTTTTTGGCATTACCTAGTAATCCAATGATAATTTACACACTTCTAAAGTGATGTATTCCCAAAAATTGAATCTAATATAGTACAACAGTTATTAGCGTTCAAAATTGGTACTATTAAGCCGTGTTTAGATCTTTGATGAGACCATGGTTCCTTTGATTGATCTATGGCTCCATTGTTGTCATAATACAACGTAATGAGCTCTGCTTTAGAAGGAACAATACCAAGTTCTCCAAGGAACTTGCGGATCCAAATAGCCTCTTTCACTGCTACAACGGCTGCTATAAACTCAGCTTCTGTTGTATAGTTGGCTACAGTATTTGGCTTGGAGCTTGTCAAGCTAACTGTACCACTGTTGTAACAAAACAAATATCCTAACTAAGATCGATGATAGTCTCTGTCATATTAGAAATTTGCATCCATGAAACCATTCACGACTAGTTCCCTAATCTCCATATTATAAGAAAGCTTTCTTAGTTCTCCGAGAGTACTCAAGAATGTTCTTTACAGTAATCCAGTGTTGTTAACCTAGATCAGTTTGATATCTGCTACACATACTCAAAGCATAAGCAATATCAGGCCACATACATATCATGGCATATATGATCGAACCGTCAACGTAAGCATACGGAATCCAGTTCATCATTTCTTTCTCTTCTTTCGTTTTAGAAGATAATTCTTAAGAAAGAAAGATGTTATGTGACATCGGATGAGTCCACTCTTTGACTCTTCCATGCTGTATCTAATCAGCACTTTATCAATATATGTGTTTTGGGAAGCCTTAATAGCCTTTTAGATCTATCCCAGTAGATCTTATTCCTAGAATAAAGGCAACTTCCCCCAATTTTATATGGAGAATTTCATTGAGAGCTATGTCTTGACAATTGCAACATAGGAATATCATTACCTATAAGCAATATGTCATCGATATACAGTAATAGAAAGGTCAGTGCTCTCCTACTAACCTTTTGAACATATAGGAATCATTCTCGTTTTGTATGAAATCAAATTTCCTTAATTATCAAAACATTGATTCCAGGACCTAGAAACTTGTTTTAATCCATAAGTGAATCTTTATCGCAAACCTTGTTTGCAAGTTCCAGAAAAATAAAACTGTCAGGTTTTGTCATTTAGACATCCTCCACCAGGTTCCTGTTAAGGAATACGGTTTTAACTTTCAATTGTCATATCTCATACAATAGTGATATATGGCAATAACAAGCATAATCTGAATTGATTTTATCATAGCAACTCATGAAAATGTTTCATCAAAATCTATTCCAAAACTTTGATGATACCGTTTTGCTAAAAGCCCAACTTAGTACGTTGCTATCAATGTCCGTCTTCCTCTATGAAGACACATATACACCCAATAGGCTTTATGCCTTTTGGTGCTTCAACCAGTGTCCAACTTTGTTGGCTTACATAGAATCGATTTCAGATTTCATGGCGTCGAGCCATTTTCTAGAATTGATATCCAATACCGCTTCTTCATATGTAGTTGGTTAATCTTCCTCTATTAGATTTACATGTATATCAGGAGACACGAGATATCCATATCTCTTAGATTCTCAAAGAATTCTATCTGACTTATATGGTCTTGTGTAACAGGTCGTGGGATAGTCACAGGATCGTGTGACTCTATGGGTCCTGAAAGGGAAGTGCTTTCATCTATCTTGCTCCGATTTTCATCGAGCTCAACTTTTCTTCCACTAGTCATTATAGTTATTAATTTTTTCTCTCAGAAGACTGCATGAAGAGCAACAAATAATTTGTTCTCTTATGGGTGACAAAGTAATACCTATCAGGTATCCCACAAGTTAAACACTTTTCAGATTTGTGTTGGAGATTTAAGTTATCCAATGGCTTTACGTAGACCTCACAACCCTAAATCTTTAGGAATGAGAAACCCGATTTCTTTCCTGTCTCTTTTATAGTATCTATCTAACAGACTTTAATAGAACCCTGTTCAAAACAAGTATCATACTTTTAATTGCATATCCTCAAAGGATACTGGAAGCTTGATACGACTTATTATGGAACGAATCATATCCAATAATATTCATTTCCTCCGTTCAGACATACTGTTCAACATAGGTGTTCTAAGAGGAGTCTATTTCAAAAGTATACAACTTTTATTAAGTCGTTTGTTTGTTACATTACATATGGGAGAATCAGTATTAAGAACATACAAACCATAATTTATTTCTGTTGTATAATATAATACATCATTGTTATATACATAACACCCAATATTCATGGATAGAAAGATAAAACCACATCTTGTCGAGCAAGAGACAGAAATAAAATTTCTAGTCAAACTAGATATATGGTATTACACATAAAGTTCAAATACAAGCCCTATAGGCATATATAATACACAAAAGTTCCTACAGGTAAAACAGTCACGCAGGACTCATTTCCTGCTCATAGGTAGGTCTCTCCCGAAATAATCCTCCTATGCCTTTGGAGGTCCTGCACATCAGTACATATGTTAGTACCACATCCAATATCAATATCCAATATATATTACTAGAAGATGTTAAGTTGTCATCTATAACAAACATACTTGAAGCCGGTGCCTAGCGCCGCTTCTTTTTCTCCACATTCGCCTTGTACTTTCTACTTATAGATATCTAATGACCTATCTTGCTGCAGTAAAAGTGAGCAACCTAGGAATAAACAGCCACCCTAGGTGCAAATTTAGCTCCCTAAGCTTTTTGGATACCTTCAGAAGGACAAGAAGAGAATTTTACCTTGCCTTTTCCTTTCTTTCCTTTCTTAGAGGATTTAGTCAAATGTGCCTCGTGCAACCTCTTATTATTAATCTTGGGTTCAGCCTCTTTCAGCTTTTCAAGCAAAACCCTCCAAGAGTTCTTTCCTCGTGCAGCATGTTGAAGTTCACTATGAACTCATTCCAACTGTTAGGAAGTGATTGCAGAACTAGATTAATAGATAGTTCAACATCTTGAGATATGTTCAGAACATATAGCCTGTCAATATCAACCATCATGTCTAACACATGTTTCTTAACAGATGTACCCTCCTCCATTCGACTTTCGAATAGCCTTTTCCAGACTTCGTACAACTCAGCTTGTCTACCAAACATATGTAAATCCTGTAACCTTGCCATTATATTATAGGCTGTGAAGCCTTCGTATTGATAGCATAAGGTAGGACTATGCCCGCAAGCATAATATGTTGAGCCTGTATATTATCGTTATGGTGTTTTCTCTAAGAATCCCATGCCACGATGTCATCTCGAGGAGTTCATTTAGGATAGGGCTATCTAGTACATACAATAGCTTTTCATGACGTAGGACTATCCTTATGTTTATGTCCTAATCCAAAAAGTTCACGCCATTAAAGATGTTTTCACCCTCAATGAATGAACGAATAGATATGTTTTAAACCATATCTAACCAGTCCCGCTAGGTTTTACAAGAAAATCATACAACGCATTAGTAAGCATAATTAAAGTAATAAATGCAAAATAACGTCAAAACGAAATTACAAATTTTAATGTTATCTCCCACTATTTTTTTCAAGTATCTAACCCTCTGTAAAGTACTTGGGAAAACCTAGTTTCCTAGTGGATTAGGATCCTATTAAACAAAGTACAACCTTGACTTTGGCACAACAAATTGTACAAGATTTAATTAGGTAAGTCTCTCAGACAAATTGCATTCAATGCAACTCCTAACAAAATTGGGTCGACTCCCAGGTCGTGACATCTAATATTACTCCCAATATTTCCTCTAAATCCATCTAGGCCTTGGCTTTGGCACAACAAAGCTAATGATTTAGTCAAGCACAACCCATCGACTCGGGTAAGCTTTATGGTCCACATATTAGAACAAAAGTAACCTTGACTTTGGCCAACAAACCACAACTGTCCCAGACATGTGACGTGTAACAAAGCTTCCATGATTTACCCTGCCCACAAACAATTGTGACCTTGACTTTGGCCAATAATTCACAATTGATCTTGAACTCGTAATAAACCACTCAATGGAAGGAAATCACGCTTGATATTTATCGAGGGAGTTTTTCTCATAATGTAGAATAATAAATCCAATTTATTATCTCTGATACTATACAATAATAAATCTAATTTATTATCTTTGTTAGGACTCATCAACATAAACCTTTAAAAATGCATACTACCATAACATGCATTCTAAGGCATAAAATAAATCATATCGGTAATGTTAATAGATACTTACAAATTGTTCCTAGAACAACTTACCCTTCGGTAAGGATTCTATCTACGAAATTCTAACTTAGTTTACATTACACATATCAAGAAACCTCATTTTACATACGAGGGGACTAAGGTGAGAAAAGAATTACAATAAGATAGAATAGATAGGTAGGACACATAGGTCCTATTAATTCGAAATTAAAAGAGTAAACTAGTATTCATTCCCTAATTATCATAACATTAATCCAATTGACAATTTAGTCAGTAAGGCATCACACAAGCATGTTATCAACTAAATCCAATTTAATTAATCTTTGTTAATGACCATCCAAAGTTCATACAGATCACTTTTGGAAGTGATATAAAACTTTTCAGACATAGTTAATCCAATTAACCATTTTAACTTACACTAAATGTTGTTAAGCTACACAAATCCAATCCAATTGAATTTTGTACTAAACACACATACACTAAACCTACATCCACCAATTCGTATAGACAAAACCAAATGAAATCAAATTCCGTTTTGATTTATTGAAATAGGTTAAGGCCCATAATGGCTCAAATTCATTTCAAATTCTTGATTTAGCAAATTAATCAACTTTGGACCCATTTTCAATTCTAAATAGTCAAGCCAATTAACCTTTTTAATCAGAGGTGAATAGTACTTAAAAATTAAACTATTTAGACTTTATTATTATACAAGCCCATTAAAGGATTTAAAACACTATTCAAGCCCATATATCTAATATAAAACTTTTTGGGCTTTATAAAGGTTTCAAAATATATTTGGGCTTTATAAATACACTAGGCCCATAAAATAATTTCAATTTTTAAAAACATTCCAAATTAAAAGCTTTTGGGCTTACAATTCCAAATATGGCCCGTTTTGCATTTCAAATCAAAATAAGTCATATTACAAACCTGGTGGGCTTTCCAATTTTGAACTGGCCCATTAGCATTCTTAACACCCAAATATGTCATAAAGTCCATCAAGCACCCAATGCCCGATGGCTAAGGCCCAATGGGCTCCTAAAACACTTAAATGATCCATAATCTTTCCTAATCCCAATTAGGTCCAACCCAATTGGCTTTGGGCCAAGCTTGCTCAATTAGTGTTAATTAGGTTCATTAGTTTTAGTTAATTGCAATTAGCAACTAATTGCACATTAGCTAAATTACTTAGGATATTAAAATACTAATTACACAATTAGACTTAATTAAGTGTAAATTACATATACTAATTATTTTTAAAATTCTAAATTTACATAATCAGTATATATTCATGTAATTAAGCATAATTAATAAAAATTACACAAAATCACATACTTGGTAAATTCGGTTATACATGTTGTAATTCAATTGCATGCTTTTAATCCAATTTAACATGCATACTAGTTCATCACATCATCCATACGCCAAATTCATCCATCACACATGCTCGCAAAATTCGGACATGGCATAACATACATGCATACATGCATTTGACATCCAATTCAACATGCACATCATGCCATCATGTCATCCACCATCCAAATATACCATAAACCACATGCATGCACATACATACACATATATACATTTTCGGTAATAGCATGTTATACATCAAATCAATGCATTTCAATCCAATTGAACATCAATTATACATCAACATGCATCCAATTTCACATATCAAGCATTAGA
>JANKKB010029367.1:2774-22568 GCA_026225775.1 Bursera palmeri | reverse complement strand
GGGTTGGGAAGGAAATGAGGTGCGATGATGTTTAGCAAGTTGACATATCTCACATTTAAAATCAGAAACAGTTTTATTGTTAAAAAGAGAAGGAAATAATTTTTGCAAATGCAAGAAATTAGGATGACCAAGCCTATAATGTCGTAACATTATGTCATCTTTAACAGAGAGAATAAACTGTCTGAAATCTGAGATTGTTTACCCAAGGAAGTTGCACCTTCAAAGTAATAAAGTTGATCAACTTTACTAGCCCTGCCAATCATCTTCCCCGAGTGCATATCCTGGAAGTCACAATGAGAAGAAAAATATTTAGCAACACAATTGAAATCCTTAGTGAGTTTGCTAATGAAGAGAAGATTGCAAGATAAATTAGGAACATGTAACACAGAGTACAGGGTTAAAGTTTTTGAAATAATAATAGAACCTATTCCTGCAACTAGGGATAAAGAACCATCTGCAATTGAACCTTTAGGTTACCAGGACAAGGAGAATAAGAAGAAAATAAGTGTGGAAGACTAGTCATATGATCACTAGCTCCAAAATCTACAATCCAAAGGATTTGGTGAGACATACTATGAAAAGCGGAAGAAAGTATACCTGTTTGAGCAATAGCGGCACTGGAAGAATTAGACGGAGTAGATGGACTTAGAAGTTTATACAGGTGCTCTAACTATTCCTTACTGAAAAAAAGAGGCTCAGGAGTATTTAAGGAAGGAGACTCAGTGTTGGCCTGCATACCGTTTCCTCGAATATCATTACCTTTAGGTGTCTTTAGATTGGAAGGTTTTCCATGAAGTTTCGAACATGTCTCTCTGGTATGTTGTGGTTTTTTTCAATAATCACACCATCTTTTGTCATTATCAAGTGCTTTCTTGTTTTCTCCTTTAGGGAATTCTGTATGTCCCACTAGGGCAGAACTTTCAGTAATGGGATTAGAAATTGATGCTTTATGACCCAATAATTCTATTTGACTTTCAACTCCTCGGAGAATAGTAAAAGTATCTGTAAGATTAGGAAAGGGATCCTTGCCAAGAACACGATCGCAGGCCTGTTCAAATATTGGATTCAGTCCAACCAAGAATTGGAAAACTCTTTCTTTATCTAATAAGTCCTTCACCTTTGTTGTATTAGCAACTGACTCCATCTCAATATCTTGATACATATCTAGCTCAGTAAACAAGCACCTCAATTTGTTGTAGTATTCAGTGACACTAGAAGTGCCTTGTTTCATTTTCAAGATGTCACTTTTTATCTGAAAGACTTGAGAGGCTAAACCGGCTTTTGAGTAGGTTGTAGTAGTAGCCATCCAAATATCTTGGGCAGTAAGTAGCAAAAGGTATGTCTTACTAATTTCCGGTGCTATAGAGTGAAGGAGCCAAGACATAACTGTTGCATTCTCAACTTCCCAAATTTCATATGACTTTTCTTTTTCAACTAGTGGACTAGCTTTTTCATCAACATAACAAAATTTGCCCTTACTCATTAGGAATAGTCTAGCAGACTGAGACCATTCCATATAATTTTTTCCATTGAATTTGGCAGTGGAAATTGGATGGACAGGAATATCAGAATGAAACGCAATTGAACAAATGGAGAAAAAATAGAACCAACTTTTCCAAGAAAAAGTGGTCAACGTCGCTGGAACAGTGTCAACGTCACTAAAACAACGTCAATGTCACCGGAACAGTGTCAACGTTGCCGGAACAGTGACAAAAATATCAGAGTTGACGAAACAGGATGATCTGCTCTAGCAAAAAACTTGGTGAAGGTCGGAGGCAAAACAGAACAGGATTGCCGGAAAAACAAATCGGATTGTTGGTGGAAGACGTCGTCGGCGCCGAAGAACAAATAGATGCGTCTGAAGGTTTTGCCGGTTATCGTTGTCTAAAGTGAACAGAGGTGACGGTGTCAGTCACCGTCGGTCAGAGGTGAGCAGATCGAAAAAATCTCAAAAAAAGAGAATGAAAAAAAACTGGAGAAAGATGCCGGAAACGGCAAGGAAAGGCTCCAGCAACATTGGAAGGGGACAGATCGGCATCAATTAAGGCTCCCTGGAAAAAAATCTGCCATAAAAAAAAGTTTTTGTGGCCTGAAAAAAATTCTGGTTGCCGGAAAAAAATTTGATCGCCGGAAAAAAAATTACCGGAAACAGAGAAGGCAATATTATGAAACCTACTCTGATACCATAAAGAGAATTTTATATTTCTTGAATAAATAACTTTGTATACAAGTCGTCTTTATATAGTACAAAATTAACTCTAATATAGAAAATAAAAGTTATAAGAATTAATACAGAATATCTTAAGAAGATTTATATAAATACACAAGGAAAGAATCATAAATACCAAATCTGAAATATTCACTAAATCTGGAAAATATTATTCACCAAATCTAGAAAATATTTCAACATTATCAAATTTCAGTATAAGGTTTATTTGAGCTTAGGATGATGATTGAGGTTGAAATTCTGTAGAAATAAAAAAAACAGCATGAGATTCGAAAAACCCTAGAATATTTTCGAAGTTTGCTTTTGTTTTGAAAATTTTATATGTTAAACTAGATAT
The DNA here is from genome assembly GCA_026225775.1 of Bursera palmeri. Lineage (NCBI taxonomy): Eukaryota > Viridiplantae > Streptophyta > Magnoliopsida > Sapindales > Burseraceae > Bursera > Bursera palmeri. Next base: position 20,004 of record JANKKB010029367.1, on the reverse strand, counting down.
TTATATTTGGTTCGAAAAACTAATTTCACTCAAAAATTCGAAGTATTCAATTTTTGGTGAATGAAATTATGTTGTTCTGTTTGGAAGCTTACAAGACAGAATCTGAAACTTGTAAAATTAAGTATTGTTCAAGGGCTATATGACCTTCATTTGATCTGTAATTTTTATGGTAACATGGTTTGAGTGTCTAATTGAGTCTTGTAAATTTTTGTAAGGTTTGGGATAAGCGTCGAATTACTAGAAATCGGCAATTGGACTCTGCCCTAGGCTGATTTTGAAATTCAGTCAGCCTTTCTGTATTGTGACAGTTCTTAACTTTTGATGATTTTGAATTGAGTTAAGAATCTTTTGAAATATAATTTAGGTAAGTAAACCAGACTTTTCACTGGGATAACAATAGACATATTATATGTGTTACGGAAATTGTTTTGTTTAGATATGTTTATGAGTATATGAATTTCTGTTTTGATCATTATGTTCCATTTATGATATGTATATGAATTTTTTAGTATGATCCATTTCGTATGTGAATTTTATGAATATGGCATGAATTATATCATTTTTTATGTTTTGATATGACTTATAAGAAATATTTAAATCTATGCTTTTGGATATTTAAACACTCAGTTGCTTAGTAGGCATTTTTGAATTTTGTGATATTTATATCCATTATGACTCAGTCTGGTGGGGTCACCTCTTGGGACTTATCAACGCAAAGTGCCATAGGAACCTAAGCCCAGGGGCCATTTCCTGGGGTCTATAGGCGCAAAGTGCCACACTGGAGTATAAGTTTTGAAATATTGTGATTTGTGACATGTTGAGCTATTTTCTATATGGCCTTCCTTCGGGAAGTTATGTTATGTTTTGTATGGTAAGAAAGAGTCCTTAGGATTACTGTGTTCTTACAAATTCCAAATTCTGTCTTGTAAGCTTCCAAACAGAAAAACATAATTTCAAAAATTCATATCTATCCAATACAGGTCTAAGAATTATGAAAGTCTCTCGTCTAATAGTTAATATATTTATGATTCATTATACCAAAAATCATGAACTTTAAACATGTCTAGACTAGTCAAAACGAAATACATTTCCATGTTCTATTTTCGAAACTGGAAATTTCAAGTTTACTAATTCCACTTTGCAAATTTACCATAATTTGTATACAACTATAATTAAGTAAATCTACTCTTGTTTGAAAGGTTTTTAAGTTTAAAACAACATACAAAAATTAGTTTTGCAAATTACCCCATCAAATCATTTAGTATTTTAATTCGAACCCATATACACTAGAAAAATTGCAGAATTTCCAAAACTGAACAATAAACTTAAAAAATTCACCAAAAATTTAATTATTCGAATTTTTAAGTAAAATCAGTTTCTGGAAACAGATGTACATGTCTAGTTTAACATATAAAAATTTTAAACAAAAGGACAATCTGAAAATATTCTAGGGTTTTTCGAATCTCATGTTGTCTCTTTGATTTTTATAGAATTTCAATCTCAATCATCATCCTAAGCTCAAATAACTAGCCAAATCTACTCTAAATCCTGCACGAACTGAAGTTTATAATGAAATTTTAGAATCTATATATCAATAACAGGATTGAAATATATATTAAATATGTCTTAAATCTCTTTCAATTCATAATAAAGTCAAGGAGAAAGTTGGTTATAAAATCTTACCTCTAATTTTGCTTTCTCAACCTTGTATTTGCAGGATTTTCTTCCAAAAGCTCTCAAAAATAAAAACGTCTCCAGCATTGAAATTGCATAAAGTGAGACTTGTTGAAGGAATTAGAAAATATATACTAAGGGTAAAATTTCAATTTTGCCATTCTTATTTTATGGTATTACAATTTCTCTCTTTAAAAAAAATTTCGTCCTCGAAATTCAATTCCTTACTATTCGAATAAGTATGGATATTTATTACACATCACATCTTCTTTTTCCTAAGTTGCCTCTTTAACTGAATGATTCCTCCAAGATATCTTCATTAAAGATATATTCTTGTTACGTAGTTCACGTTTTTTATAATCCAAGATTATGATTGGTCTTTCCTCATAAGTGAGGTCATCTTGAAGCCAAATTGTTCATAACTAAACATACGAGATGAGTTAGAAGCATACTTTCTTAACATAGATACATGAAATAAATCATGTACTTTTGATAATTATGGTGGAAGAGTAAGTTGATAATCCACCTTCCTAGCTCTTTCTAAAATCGCATATGGGCCAATAAATCTTGGACTTAATTTTCCTTTCTTTCCAAACTTCATAACTCCTTTCATTGGGCCAACTATAAGGAAGACATTAGCCCTGCTTCAAGTCCAACTCCTTCTGTCGACGATCGACGTAGCGTAATCTGAGCTATTCTCATCATTTCTCTATTTTCTCAATGACTTCACAAGTTTGCTAGATAATTTTGGGTCTTGACATTTTCCTTTCACCAATCTCATTCCAATGAATTGGGGATCTACATTTTCTTCCATATAAGAGGCCATACCAATAATAGATTGGTAATTATTATTATAAGCAAACTCTACCAAAGGTAAATGTTTGTCCCAATTACTCTTGAAGTCAATCACACAAGCTCGCAACATATCTTCTAAAATTTGGATTTTTCTTTTAAATTGTCCATTCGTTTGAGGATGGAAAGTTGTCCCATTGCTTATGCAAACTTTTCCAAAATGACGAGATGAATTTTGGATCTTAATAAGAAACAATGGATGCAGGTGCTCTATGAAGTCTAACAACCTCATCCATATATAATCGAGCATACCAATCCATCGCAAAAGTGGTATGCACTAAGAAAAAGTGCGTCGATTTTGTCAACCTATCCACAATCACCCAAATGGAATAATAATTTTTTAGTGTCTTTGGCAATCCCACAACAAAGTCCATCACAATATGTTCCCATTTTCATTCTGGCACCAATAAAGGCTTTAATAATCCTGATGGCCTTTGGTGTTCAGCTTTAACTTATTGACATGTCAGACATTTTTTCACAAATTGTGCTATTTTCTTTTTCATACTAACACATCGATAAATAGCTCGAAGGTCACGGTACATTTTAGTACTATCAAGATGAATTGAATATAGAGAGTTATGTGCTTCACCAAAATTTCATGTTTCAAATCCAAATTGTTGGGTACACAAAGCATCCCATTAAATTGTAGTACTCCATCACTTGCCACATCAAATCCTACCCTTTTCCCTACAGAAACTTTATCCATTACATTCTTAAAAAATACATCATCATGTTGTCTTTTCTTATTTGGCTTAGTGGTACTCGCTTTAAACGCCAATTAACCTTGAGGTCTTCGGTTCAAGTAGGGGATGCGTCCCTTGGAGGGAACAAATCCGGTTGGACCTGGGGCTACCCTCTCGATCGGATAATACGCGGTTGTTGGGCTTTGCTAAGCATTTTGCTGTGCACTCCAACGAAAACGCATATTTTCGTGTCGAACCGATTTACTGCCAATTCATATTCGGAAGCCTAATGAGTTGAACACACATCCCGATGATAGCATTATATGGAAGAGAATTAGGAGTTAAGAATTTGACATTTTAGAGTAGTCAAATTAGAGAGGGATAAAGGATTAGTTTAAAATTAATCAAACTAGTTTGACATTGAATTTGGAAATTAGATTTTCATAAAATAAATGGGTATTTAAATATATTAGATATATTATTAAATTTGTTTAAATACATATTGGATATGGATTTAAATAAATTAGACTTGGAAGCCTAAATGGGTTAGTTTACTTAATTGGATTATTAAACACAAATGGCCTTTATGGAATTATATTAAGACCAGCCCATTAAGCCCATATGGACTTTTTTAAAGAGTCAACAAAGTTCAAGGTGTTTTCTTAAAATTTTACAAGGGATTTATATGAATTTTTATGAAGAATATTCTTGGAATAATTCATAGTATATAAAAGTATATATTGGATATTTTATTCATTAGAAATTGGCAAAAATTTCATAAAAATTCTAGCCTATTCTTTCTCTCTTTCTCTCTCTTTGTTGTCTCCAACAAGCTTACTTCCAATTGAATTTTTCATCAAAATTCAAGCAATTTCTAGCAAAATTGAATCATTAGCAAGAGGGATAAGGTATTCTTAGCCATTGGGAGCTAAGTTCCATAAGTTGGTTGGTTGAATTCAAGCTGTTTTTGGTGGTTCTACAGCAAGGCTTACATAGTTTGGAGTTATGTAAGATTCCTTCTACAACAAGTTTTATATAGTTTGGAGTTATGTAAGATTCCTACTCTTTAATTACACTTTTTAAATGTCAATTGTATGATCCTAGGCTAATTTCAATATGGTATCAGAGCCTATGCAAATTAGGGTTAGAAAGTGTATGAAATTTAGGGCTTTTGCATGATTAGGGTTTATATGGTTCAATTGATTGTTAATTGATGTTGTGGATGCTTGGAAACATGTTAATTTCATGTGAATTGGACTATATTGGTTGATTAGTATGTTGATCATGAAGAACCCTAATTATGTCAAGCATGTATGTATGTTAATTATGTGTTAAATTTGATTTCTCACATGTTAAAATTGTTAATTATATGAAATTTGGAATTTTAGTTTTAACTGGCAATTAATTCATACACTGATTAGACTTACATTGTAATAGTGGTACTCATTGCGAACTACGATTACATGTTAAAATTAGCCTAGGATTATGCAATTGACATTTAGAAAGTGTAATTGAAGTGTAAAAATGTTACATAACTCCAAGCTATGTAAGCTTTGTTGTAGAACCACCAAAAAAAGCTTGAATTCAATCAACCAACTTGTGGAACTTGGCTCCTAATGGCTAAGAACACCTTATCCCTCTTGCCAATGATTCAATTTTGCTAGAAATTACTTGAATTTTGATAAAAAATTCAAGTGGAAGTGAGCGTGTTGGAGACGTCAAAGAGAGAGAGAGAAAGGAGGCTACATGAAATTTCTACCAATTTCTAATAAATAAAATATCCAATATATGCATTTATATACTAGGAATTATTCCAAGAATATTCCTTGTAACATTTCACATAAATCCCTTGCAAAATATCACATTTCACCTTGCACTTTGTTAGACTCTTTAAATAAGTCTATAAGAGCTTGGGCTTAATATAATTCCATAAAGTCCATTTGTGTTTAATAATCCACTTAACTAAGCTAACCTATTTAGGTTTTCAAGCCCAATTTATTTAAATCCATATCCAATATGTATTTAAATAAATATAATAATATATCTAATATATATAAATACCCATTTATTTTATAAAAATCTAATTTCAAAATTCAAGGTCAATTTAGTTTGATTAATTCTAAATTAATCCTTTTATCTCTCTCTAATTTGACAATTCTAAAATGTCAATATCTTAACTCTTAATTTTCTTCTATATCATTCTATCATCGGGATTTTTTTTGGTGTTCGACTCATTAGGCTTTGGGATATGTTGCCAGTTAATCAGTTTGATCGGACGATCCAAATACGTGGGTGAAATGTGCCGCATCATTACCGATTTACAAGACATTGTTGGTTTCTAGCAAAGTACTGTGTCTATCCAATTCTTTGAAAGGATTCGTAAACCTTTTTACCTGTTTCAAGCTTAGTTCCATGTAATAAAATCTTATGTCTGATATCACGTACGAGGTCTGGGGTTAGAATGTGTCTCCCCTAATAACGACTTGTATTTCAGATTCCTATTATGACTGATTCTCTTTACTGAGAAATGATCAAGAACTATTCTTATCATCCCAATGATTGTAAGCCTTTGAACAATCGTTGCGAAATTATGTGTGACATCATCTCCTTTTATCCAAAGTGACATATCCAGTTTTAACATTACACCTATTCCTAAATAATTCATGGTATATCCAATTACAAGTATATGTGAAACCTTTTAGGATTTCAGACGACAAGTGTCAAAGCATAACGATCCTAAATGAGATTACCATATAAGTCTCAGGTCAAAGGATTACTTACACTTATCCTAAGTAGACCTTGCATACTGATGGAACCAAACAGTTGATAATGCAGAATCTATCAATTATGCCTTACAAACAGAAAAGAAAAGAAACAACCACTGGTTTGGAGGCCAGCTCCTCCCTACAAGTTTCACTCCCTTAACAAACTATACTCCTATAACCAACTATACTCCTCCAAACCAACTGCCAACTCATTTTGCCAGCTCACTGCACTGCTAAGGCTATTCCTAACCAATTGCCAGCTCACTGCCCTCTTGATGATCGGTGGCCCATCAGATACACACTTATATAAACTATAAATGGGATTTCGTACCGGGTCGAGTCCAATGAATATGTTTATGTTCAAAACAGCTAACAGTGTTTCTTTATATATTTACTTAAATATCCAATATTTAAATGTGTGAGAAATATATTGTTATACTTCTATAACCAGTACATGTGTAATACTAGTCTATCTGCACCGTTGATGTCCTGTCTCGACAGTACTTTGACTAGAGACAATTTAATGATGATATCTTTTATGTATTGATACTGTTTCACATCTATATCAATACGATACTCATTATGAGGACTTTTATAATATACAATAATAAATATGTAATCTAAGTACAAATAATGGTAAAGAGCAATTTTTTTTTATTAATTAATAAATAAATGTACAATGTACAGTAAAGGTGAGGCTCTAGGACACAAATATACCAAACATCTTGGTGGGATTACACTACACATCCCATGTCTATGGCATAATGAGGTGGGTGTTGTATTATTTATCCAGTCCACTCTAGCAGCACCAAACAGCACAGACTCTCCAATCCAATGACTTATCAAACCTACCTAACAGGGACTAAACATCCACCCATTATCTATTTCCTTTTTACTTTTACAAGAAATTCCTTTTCTTGCTCTCCCTATATATTGTCAGCCAGATTTTTGAAATAAATATAGCTTGTCTTTGGTATACTCGTGCATTGTACAAGATCCAATATCAAAATTGATAGTATTGTATGTGATCTATAGAAACCTCAGTATGACTTGTTCTAAGGAGTTGACTGTTGTATAAGTCCTGTGTTCTAAGACCCTCTTGGGGCATAGCTTTAATTCAACGGCAAATTGAGGAAACCATAGTTTATTCTATATATACTTTTACTTGTCACATATTTTGGCTTTCCTATCCTTTTAGTCTAAATATTTACAGTCTCTCAGTAGACACTGCTATAACTCCATTCTCTTTCCAATTATTGTAGCCAGAGCAGTTGAATAAGATTTTTGAGCTCTGTGGAGCCCCAGATGAGTACAACTGGCCAGGGGCTGCAAAGATGCCTTGGTATAACAACTTCAAGCCAACAAAGCCAATGAAGAGACGCGTTAGGGAGGTTTTTAGGCAGTAAGTAATTAAATATGTACTCTTAATGTTTTGCTATAATTTTAATAAGTTTAATATATTAGCCTTTCAGTTAAGTGACCTTTTCTCTCTTGACTTGCATTGCTGCTTGTGCACAGTTTTGATCGTTATGCTTTGGAATTGTTGGAGAGAATGCTGACTCTAGATCCCTCTCAGGTATCTTTCAGTTCCCCGTTATGCTGACTCTAGAATGCCTACTTATCATGAAGATTGTCGCAAAGCTTTCTTTGGTTATGTTTCTTACAAAGCCGAAATGTGAGATAAAATTCTTGGGACAACTAAGCTTTCTTTGGTTGAGAACAATAAGAAAATTTTATTAATGATAAAACTAAAAATAAATGACATCTTTAAGGCTTAGATCCCTTTATGTAGCATAAAAAGGCCTAATTAATCAAGGAAACAAGTATTAGAAGAGAACAATAAATTTGAGTAAAATAAAACATCCAAAATTAATTAAATAGATCTTAATTTTCCTAAACTAAGATAAATAAGTGTTAATGCCTAGATTGATTGCCCTTAAATTTGTCCTACACTAGGTCCCCTTCAGTTGGGAAAACTTGTTGGCTTATCTAAAGGATAATACTTTTAATAATCTATTATGTCATTGATAGAGTGGACATGTAAGCTTCAATCTTGATTTTTCTTGAAACTTGAAATACCTTGTTTCATATTCTTCTTTTTCCTCTTGGGGGAATACTTCAATATTTTCACCTTGATCAGTTCCTTCTTGCGTCACTTCAATCAACATATTCAACTTTCTCAATCTAATTTTCCAAAAGGGAAACTTGCTTGGCTTCAACTTCAAATAGTGACTCCTACTATTAGTATTCTTCTTGGACAAATTGCTTCTCTTCAATTTGAATTCCTTGTATCCCAACTATATTTTCCTTAGTTCTATCAACCATGTATTTAACGTTTTCTTGTTGACCCCAGTATCATGTTGATTTTGTGGAATTATCTCAGCCACATGTTGCCTAACATTAATATGTTTTTTTTTTTTAATATTTTTTTTAAGCAGTTGACTTAATTCATATTTTGCTAACCAATCATGAAACTCCTTTTCACAACAACTATTTGATTGTGATTAGGAGCCTGTACTCTTTGTAATCAAGAACTCGTACCCTTAATGTTAGACCATGAGGTTGGGCCTCTACTGTTCCTCTTCACCTTAATTCTCAATTCTTGTTGTCTTAGTTTCTTACAAACCTATAAATTTTATTTGTAAGGTTGACTTGGTAGAGTGAAAATGGCATCCAAGCTTTTGCCTATATGGCCTTGAACTTTTGACCTGTCGCTAGAGCTATGAATGCTAGAAGACCTACCATGTAGTCTTCTTTTTTAAGAATAGTTTTGAAAAAAATAAAACTTCTGCTAGTGTTAAAAAGATACTTATTTTCCTGAACTAAGGCCCAGTTTGGGATTAATTTTGCTGTGAAAATAAATAGTTTCTATTTTGTTAGAGAAATAAGCAATTTATAAAATAAATAGGAAGTATTTGATAAACAACTCTTAAAAACTATTTTGCTTATTTTAAAAGCATGATGGAAGTGTTTGAGATTACTGTTGATTATGTATAAATAACGAAAATAGATGTGTATTATACTTTTATAATATTTAATTATTAATATTTTGTAATCAATTTCTTTTTTTTTTTTGAATTATTTCTAATAATTTCTATACAAAATAATTTATAATTTTATATAAATAAAAACACTTATAATGTTTTAAAAACTTAATTAAAAGAAGAATATATTAATTGTATAGTCAATTATATTTCAAATTATTTGTTAATTTAATATAATTTCAAAAAATGATTTAAAATTAAAATTAAAATTTTAAAATAGACATATATCTATAAAATAATTTAAAATTTATAAAATTATATTAAATACATACATGTAAAATAAAATAAATTTATAATTAGAATATATATTTATTAAATTCAATAAATATCAATTGTAAAAATCATATTTATTATCATATGTTTACAGTATAATTTAAAATATTATAAACATGATTTTGTAAGTTACAAACATATGAAGACAATTTTGTGCTTTTAAATTTTTTATGTAGATAATTTTGATTTTTTATATTTTAGAAGAGAAGCAATTTTGAGCTCTTTATAAAACTAACTTATTTGTATAACAATTTATTTTTAAAACAGTTCTAAAAGCATTTCTAAACATGTTAAATTGTTTTTGCGGTAAAAATATGTATTTATTTTCATAGCAAAAGCACTAGTTTTACAATTTATTTTTAAACAGTTCTAAAAGCATTTCTAAACATGTTAAATTGTTTTTGCGGTAAAAATATGTATTTATTTTCATAGCAAAAGCACTCCAAAACTACCCCTAAGATAAGTATTGAAGGACAAGTATAAAAATGATAAATATATATCAAAGATAATTTCCTAGAGTAGCCACCCTTAAATTTTCCCTAAATCAGTTACCATATTTCTCTAATAGAGACAAACATGAGAAATGAGAACAAGGTTATGGATATGGTGGGTAAGGTGGAAGTGACGAAATGATGGCTCTCTAGGTAATGGTGTTGTTGAGGGGCATTGCCTTCATTGAGTGTGCCATCACAGACGTTTGGTAATTACAGAATAAAAGCCAATTCTGCAAGGTGGTTATGGTGGAGATGGAACATATGGGAAATGCATAAGGTGAGGTGCGGTTTGAGTTTCGAAGGATCATCTAACAATTCTGATCCAATTTGTTTAATATATTCAAATTGTAAATATATACTAAATGAAAACGTAAAAATCATCTGATAATTAACTTTATCATACTATAAAAGCTCACCTTGTCAGTGTCCAGGGGTACTTTTTTTAATTAAAAAATTGTCATAGTTGTATTGTTTGATATTTAGTCAAAAGTTTGGAATACTAAGTGATTGTAGACCTTTGAGGATAGGATGGATCTCTTTTTGTTAAGTAATTTTATTTAATGGTATTCTCATCGTAAAAATTTAACAAATTACTTTTACAAAAAAAAAAAAAAAAAAAAAAAAAAAAAAAAAAAAAAAANTTTAAAAAAAAAAAAAAAAAAAAAAAAAAAAAAAAAATCAAGAATAGGTGCTTGAAAAAATCTTTGTGAAGAGCATTTTGTTGGGTGCATAAATTGAATTACTGATTTTTCTTCTCACTGATCTTTTATCGTTTGGGCCTTCCTTCGAGTCTTGGTTGTATTATTAGTGTTTGATTGATATTTATTTATTTATCTAAAATACTGCAAATGGGTTAAAGGAAAATTTTGATAAGAGCTTAATATACTAACAAGACTGCCTATGGCACAATTCACAATTATAAATTTTCTCAAAGATTTAATGGCCAGACAACTTTGAAAACCGTAAATGATGATTAGAATTATAAACAGATGATCAACAAAAATTGGAGGGAGAATTACTTTAGAGACAAAATTGTAAGAGCTTAATGTACTAACAAGACTGCCCTATGGCACAATTCACAATTATAAATTTTCTCAAAGATTTAATGGCTAGACAACTTTGAAAACCGTAAATGATGATTAGAATTATAAAAAGATGATCAACAAAAATTGGAGGGAGAATGACTTTAGAGATAAAATTGTTTCAATTTTTCAGTAAAATTGAATACAATACAGAAGAATGCTTCTCTCTAGTTTTTCTATGTTTTCTAGTCTTGTCTCTTCTTGAAGAGTTATCATAATCTTCTACTAACACAAAAAGGAAAGCACAAAATTTATTCAGGGTTTCTCCTTGGTGAATGAGTAATTTTTTTCCATTATGGACAAATAAATAAACCGTAGTGTCTTCCTCCTAGATCAAATGAACTTTATATTGGCATGGAAGTATGCAAGGTTTTCTTTTTTAGCTGATTACGTCTATTCAGTTTCTCAATTAGTTGAGCTAAAGCATGCTTTCTTGAATTCAAAACTGGATTAGCTTTCATTTCCATTCTAATTAATTTGAAAGGTTTCAACCCTTTTATTTTTAGGACTTCTGAGTATATTTTTTATACGGCATTATATATGATTCGGCATAATTATTAAAAGTGACGGGCTATAATTACGTGAAGCGTGAATTAGTAAAGCTAGAATTCACATTATTCTTGACTAGCTTAATATTTTCTTTGCTAGTATCTGTAGAATAAGGAATTTTTAAATGATTCTGACTAATTTACTTTTCTCTTATCTTTTTCTATGTTCTAAACTACCTTCACCAATTTTTTATTTTATTTTTGGTTTAATTAGAGAATATCTGCCAAGGATGCACTTGATGCAGAGTATTTCTGGACTGATCCATTACCTTGTGACCCTAAGAGGTGCAGTTTCCCACTCTCTTGACCCTGCCAAACTCATTCTACATAATTTGTTAATAAATTTATTACTCTGATCTTCTTTATCGATATTTCCTTTCATGTTTCAGTTTACCCAAATATGAATCATCACACGAGTTCCAGACAAAAAAGAAGCGCCAGCAACAAAGACAACATGAAGAAAATGCAAAGAGGCAGAAACTACAGCATCCACAGCAACATGCTCGCCTTCCACCCATTCAGCAATCTGGGCAAGCATATCCCCAGATGCGGCCTGGACCCAACCAGCCTATGCATGGTTCTCAACCACCAGTTACTGCTGGTCCTAGCCACCACTATGGCAAGCCTCGTCCTGCTGGAGGTCCAGGAAGATATCCCATAACTGGAACTAGTGGTGGACACAACCACCCAAGTCGTGGAGGTTATGGCACCGCACCATATCCCCCACAGGGGCGAGCTCCAGCATACAGTTCCAGTGGCATGCCTAGTGCTGCTCCCCGGGGTGGAGGGGGTAGTGGTTATGGAGTTGGTGCTCCAAATTATCCTCGAGGTCCATATGCTAGTTCTGGTGCTGCTCGTGGCTCAAACATGATCGGTGGAAACCGTAGTCAACAGTATGGTTGGCCGCAGTAAGTATTATTTGATGCTCAAGTGAAATGGAAGTTGGGAGTTCTGGCAAAACAAAGCTTGTTTCGAATACTTTTCAGGAGTAGATGTAAAGTTTCTGTCGCCACGAGTGAAAATTTAGTGATAAGCATGTGTAACAGTGTTGAATATAAAAGCTGGATTATCCCTCAATCAGTCTGTTTTCATCGATATATATAATTATTAGTATCCATGTCATAGATTCTGTTGAAACTTGTCATGACTATTAGCTCTGTATTACGTTCTCCAACTCATTACTTTTTACTGTATTAAACAATTTTTTTTTTTTTAATAACATAACAGCCCCTTGGCTCCTTTTTGTTTTCGCTACTTCAGTTTATAGACAAGCATTGATGGTTCAATGATAAAAAGCAACTCTCAAGCATCAATAATCTAACCAAATCTTAAATCTTTGTGGGCTTTACTGTTAAAAATTTGAGAGGAAACGTAAAGAAAATAGCCAAGATTGGAAGTGTTTTTTGAGAAATAGCAAGATTTTGAAACGATTTAGACAACCTATCTAACTCAAATATTAAGCACCAACTTGCTTTAAATTCTTCAAATGTAGAGGTAACATTGAAAATTTGTTGTTTGGGAAGCATTTAACAATACTTACAATCAGACATCTTGTTAGACACAAGTCTAATATTATTGGACAATTTGTCTGGCATTATTGAGTTATATAGTAAATAGCTTAATACTTTACTCAATAGTTCGACATTGGGTTAGATAATATTTAAACAAAGGTTTGAAAATTTTTCGGAATAATTTTTAAAAGTTGGCTTTTTATATTTTTTCCAAAATTTTTCACATTTGTTTCAGATCAACAGGACTTATATGGCATTCGTTACGAGTGTTTGTTAAAATTTTATATGTTGGGCTTTATCCTTTAGTCTAATTGGGAGCCCTGTAGTATAGTACAAGGCTTGATCCTAGTAGACTAATTAAAATTTTATGACGAATGGACTTTAAATAATTAGAATTTTATTTGGAAAGGACTTCAAGAGATAGAGGAGACTTCGAATTTGTTGTCATACTTGAACAAGAAATCCTTATAAATTTATGTTTAGTCTATTGTCTATGAAGAGAGAAGTAGAATAGAGTACATATAATATAATTGCAACTACCTGAAAAATCTACCATTCTTTGTTTTAGACTAATTTACCTAGACTTTTACATTATAAATTATTGTGGTACTTTTAATAATATACACACACCATGAAAGATGTTCTTCAACTTGGAATATCGTAAGACTTCTTATAGCAGATCTTAGGTGATGCTTGCTTGTAGATATGATTCATTACCTTAAGTATACGTTTGCTTTCGACATTAGTATCAAAGCTAATGTTGGTGGTCTCCATATTTTATTAGAAGAAAACTACTTGAAGCATCAAAAGTTTATATACTGAAAAAATATTTATTTTTATTTTATTTTATAATTTTCATCTTAATATTTTTTATTGTTAAAAAATGATTTTTTTAAGGTTATGGTAGATTATTTAATGCAATTTTTGCTCCTAAAATTTCATTATTATTTTTATGAACCGATTCCTTACTTCTTTCTCTCATTTAAAATCATGCATCAGACTTTCATCTTGCGATGTCATCTATGCTCGATTTCATATTATTTTACATGGTTGGATTCTTCTTGAAATTATCTTTTCATTGATAAGTTACTCGTTTGATTTGGATTTCAATTGAGAAAAATATCATTGTTTAAAATTTTAGGTTAATTTTGAATTCATGTCTCTATTTATTTATTGGGAAAATGCAATAACCCCCCAACTAAATTTCAAGAAAACACTTAGCCTCAGACTTTTGTTAAACTAATCTTACCTCCAAAAACTAACTAAAAACTAACACTTACCCCCCAGATTTTTTGGGGATAAGTGTTGTTTTAGAGAAAACAATGTTAATTTTTGGGGGATAAATGTTAGTTTAGCAAAAATTTGGGGTAAAGTATTTTCTCGAGATTTAGTTGGGGGCTTAGATAAATTTCCTTTTATTTATGGGGAATTTTTCAAAATGACCACATTGGAGTGGGGTTTTTAAAAAATAACCCGGCTCCAATGTTTCTCTCATTCACCTAGCCTCAAAATAGTAAAATCCCCTTATACCCCCATTTTATTGTGACACCCATTTTTTCAAAAAGCAAATTATTTTAAAATAGTGACCTCACAACTCTCACTCTCTCACAGTAAGTTCACGAATGCTCGTCTCTCACTCACGAATGCAAATAGTGACTTCACAAAATCTTGCTCTCTCACATCTCACCTCACCTCACCTCACAATGAATGGAGAAACAAATCTGACGAACTAGGTAGCTTCTAATTAGAACCACGTGGGTCTCGTTTCCAGTTTTGAGATTTCTTTTTTGAAAAAAATTACACCTTTACTCATTTTGTTGTGTATATGTTGATTGATTTGCGTCGTTTTGCTAATAGAATGCTCTATAATGTGTTTTCGTGGTGTAAACTATCATGTTTTCGTTGCCTTAATTTCGTCGGAATGGCATAATAGGACCGACCGTTTGTCAGAGAAGATGATACGAAATGACAGTCCAACCTATTGTATCGTTATTTTATGTCATTTCATGGATAGTAAATTATGTCGGTTCCAAAAATGACGATTCCATTGTCCCATATATAAGGAACCGTCATTTTGGAACCGACATAATTTACTGTCTATGGACCGTCATAAAATAACGGTACAATGGCAGCCAAAGTGACAGTCCATGTAGAATAAAGGTCCAAAATGTAGTGTAGGGACAAACATACTCCCTTGATGGTGGTTGTCGAGGAAAAAGAGAAGACGAGTTGTCCTTCCAGGCATTTTGGAGATAAAAAGTGTCTTGGGAGAAAAATATAATAGACGAAAATGTACGTTCAGGTAATGCAAGTAATCAACCGTCTCAAGCAATGTCGTCAACCCCATCTTCTCTTGCAACACCATCATGTCCATATTTTACGTTGGGTAAAGCTACATCGATAAGTGTGAGTAAGATAATAAGAGAAATATATAATGTTGTACCAGATAGTCATCTTGGTAAACAGATAGAGTGTCTCGATGAGAGGTTTGAATTACTAATATCAGACAATGGTAACGATCGCAGGGATGACGAAATTCGTTCATATGATGATGACATAGGTGTGAATGAGGATATTGGTCGAGATGATGATTATAATTGCCAGAATGTTAATGTCGATGCTGATGGTAGTAATTGGACTGATGATGATGTTGTTGGGAATGAAAATAATATTGGTCCACATAGTGATGTTGTTGGGAATGAAAATAATATTGGTCCATATGGTGATGTTGTTAAGAATAAAAATAATATTGGTCCACATGGTGATGTTGTTAAGAATAAAAATAATATTGGTCCACATGGTGATGTTGTTGGGAATGAAAATAATATTGGTCCACATGATGACATGATAATGATTTACTAGGAAATAATATTGGTGCATAAGATGATATTGACGGTGATTTACCGAGGAATGATATCGATGGTAATGATGTCAATATCGTTCCTCCAACCGGGAGCACGCTGGAAGCATGCTTTGATATTGGCTCTCAATATATGCCCCTTGTCGCTGACGATGCTTGTGGTGAAGATACGTCTTCTTTTGCAGAGGTTGGTTTGGATATAGTAGTTGGGGAGATGTTTGACACCAAATTAGAGCTCCGAACAAAACTTGCCACAATAGCAACAAGCAAGAACCATGAGTTTATTGTAACTAGGTCCACGAAAGAGCATTTCGAGGCGGCATGTCGTGACAAAAGTTGTAGGTGGAGGATAAGAGCTACAAAAGTCAGCAATGATTATCCATTCTTTCAAGTGAAAAGATATCACAAGTGGCACACGTGTGAAAGGACATAGCTGGTTCCAGATCACAAGCAAGCAACAGCCCACTATATTGGGCATGCCATCAAACATAAATTTCAGGATTGTTCGAGAGCTTATCGGCCAAGAGATATCATTGCTGATGTTCAAAAAGACATGCACATTAAAATTTCATACAACAAGGACTAGAGGGCCAAGGAATCGACCCTAGAACAACTAATCCTACTGAGTCTTATAATACGCTCCCTAGATATTGTCATAAGTTGGAAACAAATAACCCCGGGACGGTTTCAAAAATAGAGATAGATTCAGATTGTTAGACAATTTGTGCCCCAGAGCATCACATTATGAATATACCCTGTATATTCGGTGTAAAGGAAATTGTATGTCTTTATCATTGAAATTTGATTACGTTATGATAAATGTCCATATGATGTGAATATGAATGATTTGATTGTGAGACAGATATCGTTCACGAAAATATTACATCATTAAAACGTCCCTGGTCGAAGTACTGTCGAGATAGGACATTCACAGTACGGATAGACGAGTATTACACTTGTATTGGTTATAGAAGTATAACAGTATGATTCTCACACATCTAAGTATTGGATACTTATGCAAGTGTATAGGGGAACACTGTTAGCCGTTTAGACACGGGAACAAATTCACTGGACACGACCCAATACGGAATCCCATTGGTAAATTATCTAAGTGTCTATGGGAGGTCCGCTCAGGATAGGTGCAAGTAATCCTTAGACCTGAGACTTACACGGCCATCTCATTTAGGGATCGGTTCACTTTGACACTTGCGTGAATAACCTTTTTAAGGTTTAAGAAACACTTGTCGTTGAGTGCACCGAGAACTATTTAAGAGTGGGTGTAATGTCAAGATGGAACATATCACTCCGGATAGTCGGAGATGATGTCACACAAGATTCGATGACGATCTCTAAAAGGGTGATCACCGCTAACGAGAATGATGAGGATTGTTCTCAGTCACATCTCGGTAAAGAGAATCGGTCGTTATATAAGAATCCGAATGAT
>JANKKB010029365.1:0-22563 GCA_026225775.1 Bursera palmeri | reverse complement strand
AAGAAATTTGCTAATTAGCAACAAAACTAAACAGAGATTTATACAGTATGTGCAAAATTCCAAAAAGAAAGAAATAAAAGTAAAAGAAACATTTTACTGGTAATAACATTAAAAAAATTTTTTATCTCTCAAGAGGTATTGCTAAGAAATCACGTATCATCCTTCCAAGTATTGAATAAATTTTAAAGTTATCATACCACCAAACTATTATGTCAAACTTTTCAACCGTAGGATATGTGGAATCTTTTAAGTAGCAATCAAGTTCAAATTGTATTGAAGCAATATTATCAACATGGTGTAAAGATGTACAAGGCATTGCCTTGGGATCTAACATTTTATAATGAGGGTAAGTAGATCTCTTGGAATAGTTAGTAACCTTTGCATAGTCATCGTAAATATTGGTGATTTTATCTTCGACTTCCTTAAGGTGTGCTTCATACTCACTGTCATTGCTATAAGTCTCCATATACTACTGTTCGACAATATCCATTTTGAATCATGGATTAAAAACTATGGAGATTGCTAGAATAAAATTGGAATTACTCCAATATTCATCAAAGTATTCCCGTCTAACATTTGATGCAAATTCTCGAACATAGTTAACGCCACTTTTTTTCCATTTGAAGCAATGCCATATGAAAAATAACAAATCCTAGAAAAATAAACATTTGAAATTGTATATTTACAATCATACAATCTATTATTGTTGTTTCTAAATTCTTTCCAAAACTTCTAGCATACATTTACAACATCCCATTGGTCATTGGTTAAATTAATGGGGTCTATGTATTCCATATCCTAAAAGGGGAATTTACTCTTAGCCCCCAAATAAATTTGATGAAAACATTTTCTACAAAGTTTTTTCTAAACTAACACTCAGTCCCAAAAAAATTAACAGATGCTATACTCTCGTTAACAACTTATTAATTTTACCCTTCTCCTTCCTCTTCTCCAGAACCTCCTGCACCCAATCTTCATCTTTCTATTTTTCTTCTTCTCTTTTAATCCAAAAACAAAGCACAAAACCCCCACTCTCCGCCACCTCTCTCCGTTGCCACTACCACCATCGCCCCCAACATTATCCCGACAACGTAATGTACTTTTTCCAAAGTTACTTTTTCGAAATTAGTTGGTCTTGGCATCTTAATGGGCTGAATGTCATAGAAACTTAACTTCTTTCATTATTTTGCTCCAATGAGTAATGTTCTTTTTAAAAATTTATTTTTTTTTAAATGTCATTATTATTGTGTCCTCCAAATTTCAACAACTGATACTTAGCCTTGGCGCATCCGATGACACTGCCACCACCACCAGAATTATTTGAGAATGATTAAATCGATACTGAATCATCCGATCTTGTTGATAGTCGACGTCAATTGATCCTAAAAGATCATTCATTGGCAATCTTGGTAATGGTTGCGGTGTCTCCCAAAGCGCTGGAGTACAATTGTCGGTGGCCAACGATGGCAAATTCCAGCAAAACAGGCGATGGCAGCTTTCGGTGACATTTGTTTTCATTTTTTAAAATATGTTATTAATTAAATTATTTAATAAATTTTATTTTATAAAATAAATAATTAAATTATTTAAATTTTTATTTTAAGAGGTAATTTTGGGTTTATATTATGTTGAGGGATATTTTAGGTATTTCATTAACTTCAAAATTAGCTTCCAAAAAATCAGATTTTCAAAAGTTGGTGGAGAAGCTATTCTAAAAATGTTTACCAAACACCAAACTTGTAGCTTCTCTGAGAATCAGCTTTTAGCAGTTGAACGACAATCCCAAATCCATATAAATACCAATGATTTTATTTTCCACTCTAGTTAGTTCTAGATTCATAATCTATTTTAATAGAGTTTGAGCCACGATACTTATCATTTAGTGGAGTGTGAAGATTAAAATGAAAAATATATTTAAGAAAATAATTGTTTATATAATTTATTATAAAAGGTTTATATTTAACATTAAGGTGGGTTTATAAAAAAAATGAATATATTTTGATATTGAAAAAAGGTTTATTAGGTATACAGAGGTGTTAATAAAAAATTTGGGTGCAAATAGTTTTACATTTTTTCTTATTGTCAAATTCATAAATCAATTTTCTTTAGTATTGTTGAGTGATGATGTTTTAATTAATAATTATTATATATTAATTATTATAGTAAATGAAACCTAATCTAATGTTCACCTTTGAAATTATTAACGTGATATCAAGAGGGCGTGTTCGATATTTTATTTCGAGACATCCAAACTTATATTTTCTATATAAATATGACAATGTCGTTGCAAATTTTTGTCTTCTTGCAACATTATCCTCGTTTGATTTTTAGCTATACTTTCCATTTAAGTAAGCGTTGTTATGTTATAATATTGAGTTATTATTACAAAAATATAGATGTGCTAGAATTTGCATTTTTAATAATAGGTAATTAAAATCTTGTTTATAAGATTAATGGTTACTTAACTGGGAAATTAGAAAGTACTTCAAAGTTGTTTGATGGGTTTATAAACAATTTTACTTTTATTTGAAATTATTAAGAATATTTGTAAGGTGGTTTAGCAAATTATATATTAAAATTAATTATGCTTTGATTCTTTTGAGAAAAACTGTATACCACTCATGATTTCATTTTTCCATTTTAGAAATATTATATAAAAGAGAAAAACGATAAAATTATTTATTTTTATTTAATTTTCTTAATCCATTTCATTAAAATATTTAGTAGAACAATTTCTATAAGTCTTATTCATTTTCAATGTTGTACAACCAAATTTTTGTTAATGCCAAAGCATCTATGATTTCAACATCTAGATCACAATAGTCAATCATGTTTTCAATTTCTTCTGACAAAAAACAATTTAACATCTCATGACCACCACCACCTACAGGTATTGCTAAAAAATCACGTGCCATCCTTCCGAGTGTTGGATAAACTTGCGCATAAACACGCCACCAAGCTAGTATATCAAAGTTGTCAACTGCAGGAAATTTAGAATCCTTCAAATAACGATCAAATTCACATTGTGCTAAAGCATTGTCATGAACATGATATAAAGATGTGCAAGACCTTCCCATGACATCTAACATCTTATAATGAGTTGAAGAACTGCTTTCACCCTTATCAGAATTGGAGGTTTTTAAACTGTTTGTAACATTTGCATATCCATTGTAAATATCGATAATCTTATAAATTATTTTTTTAAGATGTGTCTCAACATCATTACCATAAATCTCTTTATACCAATATTTTATTATATCCATTTTGAATCGTGGATCAATGATAACAGTGATTGCAACAATTAAATTTGAATTATTCCAATATTCATCAAACCAATTCTCTCTCACTTTTGATGCAAAATCTCGAACATTGCTACTATCACTTTTCTCCCATTGAAGCAATGTCATATGTAAATGACAAATCTTAGAGAAATAGAAATTTGGAGTTTTGCAATCACTCAAACTATCACCGACATTTCTTAATTCTTTTAAACACTCATACCATGTTGTTATTAGATCCCATTTATTCTCTAGATTACTAAAGCTGAAATCAGGATCAATCCGTTCCAGTTCCCAAAATACTTCTTTTAATCTCACAACACACTCAACCAATTTGAAATCTTCTTCACTGAAATTTTCACATGTGGGAAAAGGTTGAGAAGTTAGTTTGATGACCATGGCTTTAAAATCAGCTTTATCTACAACTTTTTCAAATATATTATAATTTCCTTCTGATGACATCATCTTCCTGAGGTACTTCACACAGTTCCACATGTTAAAACTTATAGAATACCATTGTGAATAATACTGCTTAGGAAGCCCGAGAACTAACTGAGGAAGGAGAGAAAAGGTCACAGACAAAGGAAGTGATGAACCCATTTCACTAACTATACACTTCTTCATCTCTTCGTAATCTGTAAAAAGATAACAAGCGACAGAGCATATATCCTTGTCTATTTTCCAATCCTCAACCACACACTTCATCTTTTCATCCCAACGCCAATAAACATGTCCAGTACCAAAATTGATAACCTTCTTCTTCAATTCCCAATTATCATCAATAAAATGGACACTCACATAATACCAACTACAATCAAAACGATTAAGATAATGAATTGATAGATTAAAACGACAAGAAAGTTTATCAAAATATCCCATCAACTTTTCCTTCTCTTCTTTGAAAACTTTGAGTATATCATCCCTTTTAGACTCAACTGAACCAAAATACTTGATAAACATCCGTATTTCATCCAAGTGATTGAATTCTTGATATTCAACCTTTGATTTATCTTTCATGATAGCTAAAGTAGTAGTTAAGGAATAATCACCTGTTTTATCCACTGGTTTCTCTGCATCTCCAACAGGATTTCTTTTAGTTGGGCATCTTTCTAAATGATTTTTGAGATGTGTGGTTCCGCTCTTACTTGAGCCTCCAAACTTCTTCTTGCAGTGATTACATACAGCCCACTCTGTCTCACCTTCTGTAATCTTTGTGAACTCATCCCAAACCTTTGACTTCAACTTTCTTCTTCTTTTACTACATGATGAGTTCTCCACATTTGGAATAATCACCATCTCATCGTCTTGATTGCGAGATATAGGATTAAGATTAACATTTGTGACTTCCTGTCAAAATACCAACAAGTTTTCACATATAAATTAAAACAAATCTTAGAATTAAGCTTAATGAGAATGAATCTTAAAATTATTTAATGAATTAGGCAGCCAAATCAACTTCTATAGTAAATACTATTAAGTATGAGAATATTCAACAATACTTTTAAGTAATTCCAAAATTACGACACCAAGGATGACTGCCAACAACCTCAGTCTTTTCAATTCATGCTTAATTACAAAACATGTCTATAGACAGTGTAAAAGCAGAACATTGCATAGTCTTTATTTATTTTTAATGGGGACAGGGCAACATTAACATTAACCATTTTTCATGACAATAAAAAGCAGAACATTATATAGTCGTTATTCATTTTTCAATAAACAGAGATAAGTATGAGTAAGAAAGAAAGAAAGAAATTTTCTTTAAACCCCTTTGATCTTTGTTGGTTTTACTTATGAATGAAGGAAAATATTTTTCTAAAACTCTGACTTTCCTCAAGCGATAGAAGGTACCTGTCCATGGGGTAGATGTGTTCCACTTTCATTTAATACAGGTGCTTTAGTTGGTAGAAAGTTTGCGTTAGGCCAAGACATCTCACCAACGGCAGTAGTGATGCTTGCAACAATAAAAAAGATGGATCATAAAGATACCTCTTAACTCTAAACAAAATATGGATAGGCATTAATTTCTTTAACTATGAGAATCCGTGAGATACCTATCAAATATTTAATAACTCCAACAAGATCATACCAATAATAAAATATTGTATTTTAAAAATAAAAACAAACATTTTTGTTATGATTCAATTTTACATAAGAAATTAAAAAAAAAAAAGTACTTACTGGAAAATGCCTGATTGAGGATATAGTTCATTGTATAAATTGTAATAATTATTAAATATATATAAAGTATTCATTAAATAAATAATATTATAAATTATATAAATATTTATAATATTTATATCCAATAAATTATTTCTTAGTTTACCGTTTTATAATTCTTTTATAAATAAATAATTATTCATCACTAATTTTAAAATTACTTAATAAATTATTTTAAATAGTGTTATTTTAGAATTTATATAAGAAATATATAAGGTTATTTTAGTAATTTAAAATATCAAAGCCTAAAACAAGTTTCCTCCCAAATTTGAAAGGATATCAAATTGTCAAACTTCAAGAAAATTGGAGAGTTAGGAATGAAACCAAACAAAGGAAAAAGGAACATTGTTCATTAATTTAAACTAACATAATAATTCAGTAATTAATTTTAAATTATTTAATAAAATATTTCAAATAAGGTTATTTTATAATTTATAAAAAATAGATAGGGTTATTTTAGGAATTTAAAACATCTAAGCCGAAGTTTCCTCCCAAATTTGGAAGGAAATGAAATTATCAAACTTGAAGGAAATTGGATTGTAAGAAATCCATTTTTCAAAGACTTTTAATCAAACCAAACAAAGGAAAATGATTCCCTAAAACAATATAAGGACACATGAGATATATCTCTAATTATGCATGAGAATTCACATAATCAATATTATAGCAATAATAATATATGGTTTTAGCATTAAAAACAATGATTAATTTAACTGCACATAAGGTGAAATTAAATAATAACTTACTTGAAAATGCCTGAAAAATTAGGAATATTCATTATCTCATTGTCTTGATTGAGAGACATAGGTTCAAGACTAGCATTTGTGATTTTCTGTCAACACAATAACAAGTTTTCAAATATAAATTAAACCAAATCTTAGAATTAAGCTTAATCAGAATGAATCTTAGAATTACTTAATGAATTAGGCAGCCAAATCAACTTCCATAGTAAATACTAGTAAGTATGATAACATTCAACAATAATTTTAAGTAATTCCAAAATTAAAACACCAAAATTGACTACCAACAAGCTCAGTCTTATTGACCTTTTCAATTCAACCTTAATCACAAAACAAATATATATAATCTTTATATATTTTTAAAGGGGATAGCGCAATATCAATCATTTTTCATGACAACAAAAAGCAAAGCACTATATTGTCGTTATTTCTTCTTCAGTAAACTTGGAGTAAATATGTATACCAAATTAAATATCACTATATTTTAGTTTCTACAAAAGGGTAACTATGTCATGTAAAATACACTTACGAATTTTTTTAATAAAATATATATATATATATATGATTCAGGCTATTGTGATTTTTTTGTTAAAACTTAATTTCACATCCTATTTAATAACGTATATATAAATAAATAAATATATATATATATATATATATTATTAAGTGATATAAATTAAGTCCTGTTAAATTATAATTAATGATTCAAACAATCAATTAAAACAATCAATTTTTATATAAACAAAGAGAGATAGAGGGAGGATACCTCTCCATGACGTAGATCTTCAGCTGGTGGAAAGGTTTCTCCGTGAGGCCCAGACATAGCACAAAGGGCAGTACCGACGCTTCAAACCTGAGTACAATATATATATATATATTTACAGCTAACGCCCATTTGTCTATAATAATTAATAATTATATATTAATCATGACAGCATTTTTAGATACCTCCAACTCTAAATTAATAATATTACAAATTATTTAAATAATTAATAATTATATTCAATATATTACATCTTATCCTTTACCGTCTTATAATTTTTTTAATTTATTTAAAAATATATAATTATTCACCACTAATTTTAAAATTAATTAATAAATAGTGTTATTTTAGAATTAATAAAAATATATATAAAGTTATTTTAGTAATTTAAAATATCAAAGCCTAAGGAAAACAAGTTTCCTCCCAAATTTGAAAGGAAATCAATTTATAATTATTCAGTAATTAATTTTAAAATTATTTCAAATAAAGTTATTTTAGAATTTATAAAAAGTATATAGGATTATTTTAGTAATTTAAGAAATCAAAGCCCCCAGTTTCCTCCCAAATTTGGAAGGAAATCAAATTATCAACTTGAAGGAAATTGGATTGTAAGAAATCTATTTTTCTAACACTTTTAATCGACCCGAACAAACATGAGATATATCTCTAATTAAGCATGAGAACACATGTAATCTATCAATATTATAGCAATGATAATATATGGTTTTAGCATAAAAGACAAAGATTAATTCAACTGCACAAGGTGAAATTAAAAAATAATAAAAAACTTACTCGAAAATGCCTGATTGAGGCTTCATTGAACTTAATTATTTCAAACTTTTGATTAAAACAAAATTATTTGGTCTTAATCACCCACTTAACCCGATAAGATGAAGAAGCCAACAACTAGAACAGCCTAACAACACCACCATACCAACATTACAACCCAGCAACTAAGCCGCTTCCACTATACCACTGTAAAAACCAAACACTACCAACAACACTAGAACCCAGCCAAGCCCAGCAACACTACAACTCTGAAAAGCCATCGCCTGACACCACAATCGGGATAAACTACGGAATTATTTTACTTTTCATTTTAAGACTGAAATTACAACAGAATAAGAACCGCTCAACTGCAAATTCGTAGAATAGAAGTAGAACAAATTCATAGAAGTACAACAAATAAACTACCTGACGGCGACGGCGAGAGTGAGAGCCGGAGAGGGAAAGGGCAGTGACAAATCAGGAAAGTTAGAAGGGGAAATCGATTAGGGTATCTGGTCTCCAAAATGCATTATATATTCCTTCAATCACTTGTGACAACGTAAACGATAACACCATGAGCCCTACCAATAAGAATTCGCCACATGGAAAAAAGTTTATTTAAAAAAGGATAAAAACTAAACAACCCTAGGTATACCTTAAATACAAACTCACCCCTGTCTTTTAGGAAGTGACATTTAAACCCCCATAATTTGCTACCGTTATTGCATCTATTAGTGGATCTATTACTGAAAAATGAAATTTGTATGGAAAGACAAAAATAACCTTATTTTGTCTTATTAAAAAATAATAAAATGTTAATTGAGTTGAATAAAAAATAAAAAGAAAAGTGAGACTGAAGAAGACGTTGGACAAAAAAAAATTTCTCTCAAACTTTTCTTCACCGACCTTTCACCGGATTCCGAGCCAAAATCAAATTTTGCATTCCGATTAACTTTTTTGTTGATCTGTTTGTCTTTGAGATCACTGATTGGAATCCATTTCTGTTTTTTTTTTTTTTCAATTTTTCTCACCATATCCGGACAGCGCACCCACCATTATTTCTTTAATGTTTTCCCGTTCACTCACCGCTGCCTGCTACTACCACCTCCTGGAACCTACTGTCGCCTGCTGCACCACTAAATCTAGATCAGTTATTGCGTGCAATTTCCACCTACCGCCTCCTCCTGTATTGACCTACATCTCCATTGTGCACATCTGCCTTTCACTTTGCCTGGCCAGCGCACTGCATCTGCTTCCCACTCAGCCTACCTAGAGCATTCTCTTGTGCACCTGCCTCCCACTCTGCTTGCCAATTCACTGCACCTGCATCTCTACTACGCCACACCAAATCTAGAACAGTCCACTCGCCACCTCCTCGCACGCCACCACCACACTTTCCACTCATCCTGCCCACCTAACTCCTGCACTTTCTCCTGCTTGCGATCACCACTGCTTTATCTGCATGCTCCTGGCTGAATTCTGCCTTACTCCCCAGCTCATCTCACTGATGACATTTGGATAATAATGGTTCGACTAAAATTTTGGTTTGCTTAGATACTTTTTGGTTGTATTTGGATCTTTGGTGATTGTTTGGAAGCTGTGATTGTCTTTTGCCTTGAGTTGTGATCGGATTGAACTGAAATCTACGTGATTGGAACTTCGAAATGGCGTCCACCAAGTGTTTGTTTTTTTTCCCATCCACCATCCCAACACTTAGCAACAAACAGATTTGGTGAACTTGAACTTGACATCCTCTACTTCAACCGTTCTAACAACAACACTTACGAACTTGATTTTGGATTGTGATTCGATTTCGCGAGAGAAGTTTGGGTTGTAATTCAAGAGAAGTTTCACTTTTCGTCTCCACGCATTTCTTCCCAAAATGTCTTTCAATGACGAAAGATTTTTTGAATTTTAAATAATTTTCTAATTAGAAATACAATACTGCCCTCAGTCCTCCCAGATACAGTAACAGAAGTAAACTACGGGGGTCTTTATTTACTTTCTGAAAGATGAGGTTGAGTTAGATATTTATGATATCTTGGGGGTGTCTAGGATTTATCTCTAAAAAAATGTCAGGTCAGGTCGGATCATCTGGTTATATAGTAAAACCGATTACAACCCAAGCCCGACAGGTTCCAAAAATCTAACCCGAACAGACTTTTCATCAAGATTGGACTCGACCAAAACTATCAAACTAAAATGCTCACCCCTAACCCCAACGGTACCGATCACATCATCACCACTTTCAGCCTATAAACTTGTGCCACAGACATGGAGAGCTTTGGGATTGGTGTCATAATGACATTTTCGAATTCATCAACTCGGTAAAACCAAAATGCTTCCTTTTTGACTTGAATGAATCTTGGCTGTGTAGCGTGAAGTTGCATATGCCTCTTGGATAAGTTTGATTTTTAAGCTCCAGTAAGAATCTAAGAAAAGGCCATGTATGGATGAAAATAATAATAATAATAATACGAATTGGCCATTTAACTGTTAAATTTGATAGTTGGCTGTTAAAACTTTGGAGGGTAATGTAGTTTTCAATTTAGTGGGAAGTGAATACTTTAATCAGTTCTTTGGAGGGCTAAAGAAATATCCCCACTGCCACTTCCATATATATTCTCTCCTAAAACCGTTAAAGGCCAGCAGGGGCCTTATTTAGATTCAAGGCTTTCAAGCCTTATGAGAAGTCTTACAAAGAGAGAGAGAGGATTTATTACAGTGTTGGACCAACGGAACCCAATAGGGCCCAAGACGGCTTTTGTTTTCAAGACATCCGATCCCATCTTCTATTCAACCCTTACGTTGGGGTAAATACATAGACACCCCTAAGGTTTGGTCTAAGTAACAAACTCACTCCTGTTATTCATTAAGTAACATAAAGACTCCCATTTTGATATTTTAAGTAACATTAAGACCCCTACTTTTATGTGTTGAGACCCCCATGTTTTCCAATTCTGGGGGTGTTTATGTTACTTTATGAATAACAGGGGTGAGATTGTTACTTAGACCAAACCTCGGGGGTGTCTATGTATTTACCCCCCCTTACGTTTTAACTCTTCAACCCCACTTTTACATTTCTTATTTTTTTGACAATTTTAATATTTTATAAAAAAGAAAAATGCAAAGTTATATATATATATATATGAAAATATTATACCAATTATGATTTCATTCTTTTATTTTGAAAGCATTAATTTAGAAGTACCGTAGAATTATTATTTTTATTTTTTGATGTCATTTTACTAAAACATTTCACAAAACAATTCTCAATGTTTTTTATTCATTTTTTGGGTTTACAACCAAATTTTTGTGTGTATCAAAGCAAAGTCAGGGTCTTTACATTCAATAATATTACTAATTTCTTTCAACAACGGATCAGTTAAATGCTTTTCAACACTTTTAAGGTATTGCTAAATAATCATATGCCATCCTTGCTAAGTGTAGGATAAATTTGAGAGTTAAAACTCCACCAAGCTAGTATGTCATACTCTTCAACTTGAACAAATTTTGGATCTTTTAAATAACAATCAAGATCTGACTGGTTTGAAACAATATGTTCAACATGATGTAAAGATGTGCAAGACTTCCACGGGAATCTAACATTCTAAAAGTTTTTGAACTTTTAGTAAACTTTTCATATTTATTGTAAATATTTAAATGATAGGTCTGGTTCATTGAACTCACCAGTATTGGTCCAATTGACTTTTACTTTAGATCAAGAGTTGCAGTTTCGGTCCAATTGGTTTTGTCTCTATGGACATGCCTATAACACCCTTTGTGGAATCCAAACATTTTAGATTGTCCTTAACTTTACACAATTTTTTTATGTAAATTATTTATCCTATTTTATACAATAATTAAGATTTAAAGTTAAAAATTACTTTAAATAAATGATTAAAAATTTGTGTCAAAAGAGTTAGGTTTTCAGTCAAATTGTGTGTATTACTGCAATATGATCCTCATTTGATTTTTTGCTATATATATTTTCCATTCAAGTAAGCATTTATAAGTTGATAATAACATGTTATAATATTGAGTTATTGTTACAGCTATAAAGTTGTGCTAGAATTTGTTTTTTAGTAATAGGTAATTAAATGCAATCTTGTTTATAAGATTAATGGTTACTTAGTTCGGTAATTAGAAAGTACTTCAAAGTTGTTTGATGTGCTTATAAACAATTTTAGTTTATTTGAAATTATTAAGAATATTTGTAAGGTGGTTTAGTAAATTATATATTAAAATTAATTATATTTTGGTTCTTTTGAGAAAAGCTTTACAACTTATTATTTCATTTTTCCATTTTAGAAATATTATGCAAAAGATAAAAACTACAAAATTATTCATTTTTATTTTATTTTCTTGATCCATTTGATTAAAATATTTAATAGAACAATTTCTATAAGTCTTTATTAATTTTCAAGTTTTGCAACCAAATTTTTGTGTATACTAAGCCTCTTTGATGTCATCATCCAGGCCATGATTGTCAATAATGTTTTCATTTTATTTTGACAATAAAAATTTAAAATCTCACCACAATCTAGAGGTACTACTAAGAAATCACGTGTCATCCTTTTGAGTGTTATATAGACTTGTGAGTTAGCATGCCACCAAGCTAGTATATCAAATTCTTCAACTGTAATAACGACCAAGTTCAAATTATGCTAAAGCATTATCATAAACATGGTGTAAAGATGTGCAAGACCTTCCTATGCATTGAACGATCTATAATGAGTTGAAGAACTACTTTCACCATTATCATAATTGGAGGTTTTCGGAACTATTTATAGTATTTGCATATTCATTGTAAATATTTGATAATATTATCAATGATTTTTTTAAGGTGTGCATTAACATCATTACCATAAATTTTTTTATACCAATGATATATTATATCTATTTTGAATCATGGATTGATAGCAATGTTGATTGGAAGAATTAAATTGGTATTTCTCCAAAATTGATCATAATACTTATGTCTGACTTTTCATGCAATTCCTCCAACATAACTAATATCACTTTTTTCCGTTTGAAGTAGTGTCATATATAAATTACAAATGTTAGGGAAATAGACATTTGGAGTTGTATATTTGCAATGACTATAGCTATCACTAATCTTTCTTAATTCTTTATAATACTCATAACATGCAATTGCCATATCTCATTCATCATTTGTTAAATTAATAGCTTTATCTACTATTTTTTTAAATTTATTATTATTTCCTTCTAATGATGTCATCTTCCTGACATACTCCTCCAACTTTTTTACTAACCAATGAAGCTGATCTACTAACCAAAGGGGAAGAAAGGTGCAAGCCAAAGGAAAGTGATGAACCTTTTTCATGAACATAGTTCTCTATCTCTTCATATTCATCAAAATAATAATGAATGAACATATATCCTTGTCTATGTTCTAATCCTTAACCATATACTTCAACTTTTTATCCCAACCCTTATGGTCATCTCTAATATTAAAATAGATAACCTTTTTCTTCAATTCCTAATTATAATCAATAAAATTGACATTCAAATAAAAATCACCAAGAATAACATGATACTAAATTGATAGATTAAAACGACAAGAAACTTTATTAAAATATTTTCTCAACTTTTCCTTTTGTTCTTTGAAAACTTCGAGTATATCGTCCCTTTTGAACTCAATTGATGAACCATAATACTTGATAAATGTCCGCATCTCATCCAACTAATTCAATTCTTGATATTCAACCTTTGATTTCTCTTTTATAACAGCTGAAGTAGTAGTTAAAGAATAATCATCTATTTAATTAGCCGGTTTCTCTGCACCTCCACCAAGATTTCTTATAGTTGGGCATTTTCCTAAATGATTTTTGAGATGTGTGGTTCCGCTCTTACTCAAACCTACAAACTTATTCTTGCAGGATTACATACAGCCCATTCTTGCCCATTTTCTTTTTTGTATTCTGTGAAGTCATCCCAAACCTTTAACTTCAACTTTCTTATTCTTTTACTAAGAGTTGTAGTTGTACAACTTCTGTGCAATTTCTGTGCAACTTTCGTGCAACTTTGTTGAGTTTTTCACTTATTCATCATCTCATTGTCTAGATTGAGAGAGGTAGGTTCAATATTTTTGAGATGTGTGGTTCCGCTCTTACTTGAACCTACAAACTTATTCTTGCAGGATTACATACAGCCCATTCTTGCCCACCTTCTTCTTTGTATTTTGTGAAGTCATACCAAACCTTTGAATTCGAATTTCTTACTAAGAGTTGAAGTTGTACAACTTCTGTGCAATTTCTGTGCAACTTTGATGAGTTTTTCACATTTGTAATATTCATCATCTCATTATCTAGATTGAGAGATGTAGGTTCAAGATTTTTGAGATGAACGGTTTTGCTCTAACCTGAACCTACAAACTTATTCTTGTAGGATTACATATAACCCATTCTTGCCCATCTTCTTCTTTGTATTTTGTGAAGTCATCCCAAACCTTTGACTTCAACTTTCTTTTCTTTTTCTAAGAGTTGAAGTTGTACAACTTCTATGTAATTTCTGTGCAACTTTGATGAATTTTCCACATTTGTAATATTCATCATCTCATTGTCTAGATTGAGAGATGTAGGTTTAAGATTTTTGAGATATGTGGTTCCGCTATTACTTGAACCTACAAACTTATTCATGCAGGATTACATACAACCCATTCTTGCCTATCTTCTTCTTTGTATTTTATGAAGTCATCCCAAACCTTTAACTTCAACTTTCTTTTTCTTTTACTAAGAGTCAAAGTTGTACAAATTTTATATAATTTCTATGTAACTTTGATGAGTTTTCCACATTTGTAATATTCATCATCTCATTGTCTAGATTGAGAGATGTAGGTTCAAGATTTTTTAGATGATTGGTTTCACTCTTACTTGAACCTACAAACTTATTCTAGTAGGATTACAAACAGCCCATTCTTGCCCATCTTCTTCTTTGTATTTTGTGAAGTCATCCCAAACCTTTGACTTCAACTTTCTTTTTCTTTTTCTAAGAGTTAAAGTTATACAACTTCTATGTAATTTCTGTGCAACTTTGATGAGTTTTCTACATTTGCAATATTCATCATCTCATTGTCTAGATTGAGAGATGTAGGTTCAAGATTTTTGAGATGTGTCATTTCGCTTTACTTGAACCAACAAACTTATTCTTGCAGGATTACATACAACCCATTCTTGCCCATCTTCTTCTTTGTATTTTGTGAAGTCATCTCAAACCTTTGACTTCAACTTTCTTATTCTTTTAATAAGAGTTGAAGTTGTACAACTTTTGTGCAATTGCTGTGCAACTTTGATGAGTTTTCCATATTTGCAATATTAATCATCTCATTGTCTAGATTGAGAGATGTAGGTTCGAGATTTTTGAAAAGTGTGGTTTCACTCTTACTTGAACCTACAAACTTATTCTTGCAGGATTACATACAACCCATTCTTGCCCAGCTTCTTCTTTGTATTTTGTGAAGTCATCTCAAACCTTTGACTTCAACTTTCTTTTTCTTTTTCTAAGAGTTGAAGTTGTACAACTTCTGTGCAATTTCTGTGCAACTTTGATGAGTTTTTCACATTTGCAATATTCATCATCTAATTGTCTAGATTGAGAGATGTAGGGTCAAGATTTTTGAGATGTGTGGTTCCGCTCTTACTTGAACCTACAAACTTATTCTTGCAAGAGATTACATACAACCCATTCTTGCCCATATTTTGTGAAGTTATCCCAAACCTTTGACTTCAACTTTCTTATTCTTTTACTAAGAGTTGAAGTTGTACAACTTTTGTGCAATTTCTGTGCAACTTTTGTGCAATTTCTGTGCAACTTTTGTGTAACTTTGATGAGTTTTTCACATTTGCAATATTCATCATCTCAATGTCTAGACGTAGGTTCAAGATTAACATTTACGATTTCCTGTCAACATACAAACAAGTTTTCTTAGAATTAAGCTTAATGAGAATGAATCTTATAATTATTTAATGAATTAGGCGACCAAATGAACTTCTATAGTTTAGTATTAAGTATGACAATATTTAATAATAATTTTAAGTAATTCCAAAATTAAAACACAAGGATAACTACCAATAAGCTCAAGTCTTTTCAATTCAAGCTTAATTACAAAACATATATATGGACAATGTAAAAACAAAACACTGCATAGTCTTTATTTATTTTTAATGGGCACAAGGCAATATCAATCATTTTTCATGACAATAAAAAGCAGATTACTATATAGTCGTGGCTTATTTTTCAATAAGCAAAGATAAGTATGAGTAAGAAAGTAAGAACTTTTCTTTAAACCCTTTTGATCTTTGATGGTTTTACTTATTAATGAAGGAAAATATTTTTATAAAACTCTGACTTTCCTAAAGAGATAGAGGGTACCTGTCCATAAGGTAAATGTGTAAATAAAATAAACATAAGCATTAAACTCTGTATCCCAATTTATGTATCATCATATGAATGGTAAGATATGATGCCACATCACAATTGTGATACGAAGTTGAGATACAGAATTTGTATTCAGAACATTACTGTTTCTTTAATTATGAGACTCCATGGTATATCTATCAAATATTTAATAACTCCAAAAAAATGTATGGTATTTTAGAAATAAAAACAAAGACTTAACAAGAAGAAATTTAAAAAAAAAAATACTTACTTGAAAATGTCTGATCAAGGATATAGTCCTTTGTATAAATTGTAACTTTCTCATTAAATTGTAATAATTATTGAATATGTATAGTATACATTAAATTAATAATATTATAAATTATATAAATATTTGTTAAGATAAATAATAATATTTATATTTAATAAATTATTTCTTACCATTTACTGTTTTATATTTTTTTTAAAAGTATATAATTATCCATAACTAATTTTAAAATTATTTACTAAACTATAAAAAATATATAAGGTTATTTTAGTAATTTAAAGTATCAAAGCCTAAGGAAAACAAGTTTCCTCTTGTTAGGAATCAAACCGAGCAAAGGAAAAATGAAACTTGTTCATTAATTTATAATAAATGTATATTATTTATAATTATGCAGTAATTAATTCTAAAATTATTTAATAAATTATTTTTAATAAGGTTACTTTAGAATATATAAAAAATATATAGGGTTATATTAGTAATTTAAAAGATCGAAGCCAAAGTTTCCTCCCATATTTCGAAGGAAATGAAATTATCAAACTTGAAGGACATTGGATTGAAAGAAATCCATTTTTGTAAGACTTTTAATCAAACCGAACGAAAAAAATGATGGCACATGAGATATATCTCTAATTAAGCATGAGAACTCATGTAATCTATCAAATATTAAAGCAATAATAAGCTATGGTTTTATCTCTAATTAAAAACAAAGATTAACTCAACTGCACCTATGGAGAAATTAAATAATAACTTACTTGAAAATGCCTGATGGAGGCTTGATTGAACTAGAGAGAGAGTTGATCCCAGATCCCTCACAAATGAGTATCCAAGCTTGAAGAACTTGCAGGAAACTTCGGAATTACAGAAAATTTGTCTGTCTAAGATGTTTTTCCCTTGCTCTTTCCTTCAGTTTATATAGAAAAATGATAGTGTGAATAAAAATTAATAAAACGCTATTTCCTTTTTCTTTTGAACTTAAGGCTTCAAATGCATTGCACTCCAACTTTGATTAAAGGAGTAGTCCATGGAACCCACTAGTTTTGGTCCATGAGGGGGCTGCAACGTCTAGTTTCAGCCTTAGTCAACACCACTCTAGACCGGGGCCGGATACACCTAATGCATGCGCAGCTCTGGCCCGGATACCATGGAGATCTATGAATATTAATATTCGCTTTTGTGTAATTCATTTTTTAAAAGGATTCGTTTTATATTTGTAAATCTATTCTATTATGAATTGGACTATATAATATAATATAAGGCCAAATTTTAGAGTGTAATATAAAGTATGGGATTTGATACATGAAATAGGAACATTGACAAGTTTGAGCACTAGCACTACTCCTACCATGCTGTATAATTAGCAATTTATGTCAGATTTTATATTGATTGTATTCAAATCGGATTGAAATACAGATTTTAAATTGTCAAGCTTTCAATCTCTAGAACTCGATAGAAAAAAAAGAGTTGTTAGATTATAGTCATAGTATTTAAATATTTTAAAAAATAGTTAGTTTCTAAAATACTCCACTAATTTTGGTTGATTTTAATGAGATAATGACACAATGAAATTAAGTTTAACTATTAAATAAAAAATATAAATATAAATATTATTAATTTAGATATCACTCTCACTTGATCCTATCAACTTCTTAAAAAATTTAGATATCAACAATTCCATCTGTCACTCTCAAATCCGAAGGATTAAAGGGATTATTTTACGAAACAAAACAAACTTATAACAAATAAAATATTTTCAAGAATAAAATCCACTACACTTTTACCGTGCAACTGTGGTTCTAGACAAATGCAAAAGTACAGATCACAACTACTCATGTGCATATTGGAACAATAGAAACCCAGGAGCCAATAAACTAAGAAAATAGTGTGGCGACCACATCAAGCAATGGAAGATATCATTGCATAGGTTCTAATAAGGTTATTGAACTCTTTTAATTCAAAGTTGAGACGTCAATGTGCCCCCACCTCTAACAGAGAAGGTAAGTCTAGGTGAAAAGTTTGAGCTGCTATGAATTTGCTTACTCATGCTCTGATTTCCTGCATTTGACTGATATGCAATTTGGTTCAATTGCTTGTTTTGGGTGGAAATTTGGTTCTCTCAGCTGGGGACAAACTACAGTGCTGTTGAAACTTGAGAACTTAAACCGTCCCATAAGTACAATCACTAAAATCTGATCATAATTTCTTTTCCTAATGGCAGCAAAGAAGAGATTCAGCAGATTATACAGACAAGGACGTCAGCAAGGTAACTGATCATTGGAAATATTATGTATAATGTCTTTCTGAATGATTTTTGAGATGTGTAGTTCCTCTCTCACTTGAACCTCCAAACTTCTTATAGTGATTACAAACAGCCCAGTCCTCATCTTCTGTAGTCTTTGTGAACTCATCCTAAACCTTTGACTCCAACTTTCCTTTTTGGTTACATGATCAGTTTTTCACCTTTGAATTTACTATCTCATTGTCTTGATTGAGAGATGTAGGTTCAAGATTAACATGAGGTCCTTGGTGCTTGAGATGGGGGAAGTTGAGCCTGGCGAACTCTCCTCGTAGCCCGTATGCAGCTTTGTCATAGGCTAAAGCAGCTTCTTCAGCAGTGTCAAAAGCGCCAAGCCAGAGACGTTTTTTGTTCCCGGGGGTTCTGATTTCAGCAATCCATTTGCCCCAGTGGCGCTGCCTCACTCCAATGTAGTGTTTTCTGGGTTCTGGCAGGGAGGTGACATGCTTCATTGGGACAGCTTTTGGCCTGGGAAAGTTTTTGGACTCTAACGATGAACCATGATACTTAACAATTTCTCGTGTCTCATCAAAATACTTATTCACTACTTGATCAACCTTAGATTTCCATTTGACAACAGCTGGTTTCTCTGCAACTCCACCCGGATTTCTGTTACTTGAGCATATTTCTAAATGATTTTTGAAATGTGTGGTTTCACTCTTACTTGAACCTCCAAACTTCTTCTTGCAGTGATTACATACAGCCCACTCCTCATCTTCTGTAGTCTTTGTGAACTCATCACAAACCTTTGACTTCAACTTTCTTTGTTGGTTACATGATGAGTTTTCCACATTTGAATTTACCATCTCATTGTCTTGATTGAGAGACTTAGATTCAAGATTAACATGAGGTCCTTGGTGCTTGAGATGGGGGAAGTTGAGCCTGGCGAACTCTCCTCGTAGCCTGTATGCAGCTTCGTCATAGGCCATAGCGGCTTCTTCAGCAGAGTCAAAAGCGCCAAGCCAGATACGTTTTTTGTTCCCGGGGGTTCTGATTTCAGCAACCCATTTGCCCCAGTGGCGTTGCCTCACTCCAATGTAGTGTTTTGTGGGTTCTGGTGGGAAGGTGACATGCTTAATTGGGACAGCTTTTGGGCTGAGAAAGTTTTTGGAC
The DNA here is from genome assembly GCA_026225775.1 of Bursera palmeri. Lineage (NCBI taxonomy): Eukaryota > Viridiplantae > Streptophyta > Magnoliopsida > Sapindales > Burseraceae > Bursera > Bursera palmeri. The sequence goes on along the minus strand of JANKKB010029365.1, from coordinate 2,720 downwards.
TCTAGTGATGAACCATGATGGTTAATAATTTCTCTTGTCTCATCCAAGTACTTATTCACTTCTTCATCAACCTTAGATTTCCCTTCGATAACAGATGGTTTTTCTGCACCTCCACCAGAATCTCTTTTACTTGGGCATCTTTCTAAATGATTCTTGAAATGTGTGGTTTCACTCTTACTTGAACCTCCAAACTTCTTCTTGCAGTGATTACATACAGCCCACTCCTCCTCATCTTCTGTAGTCTTTGTGAACTCATCCGAAACCTTTGACTTCAACTTTCTTTTCTGGCTACGAGATGAGTGTTCCATATTTATCTCATTGTCTTGATTAAGAGACGTAGCTTCAAGATTAACATTTGTGATTTTCTGTCAACATACAAACAAGTTTTCACATATAAATTAAACCAAATCTCTAATTAAGCTTAATGAGAATGAATCATCCAAATGAACTTCTATAGTTTACCATTAAATATGAGAATATTCAACAATAATTTTAAGTAATTCCAAGGATGACTACCAACAAGCTCAGTAGTCTTATAATGAACCTTTTCAATTCAAGCTTAATTAAAAAACATTTATACAGAAAACAAAAAAACCAGAACACAACATAGTCTTTATTTATTTTTAAAAGGGACAGGGCAATATCAATCACTTTTCATGACAACAAAAAAATAAAACACTTATTTTTAAGACAGGGCAATATCAATCAATCTAAACTTTTTTTTCTGGATAATCACCAAAAAGTTTTAATGACACTCATATTTGAGTTAAAAAAGAAAAGAAAAACTTGGACTAAAGGGTAAATATGAGTAAGTAAGAAAGAAGTTTTCTTTAAAACTTTTGATCTTTGATGGTTTTACATAGGAAAGGAAAATATTTTTCTAAAACTCTCAGAGTTATAACTTGGTATCCATGATAAACCTGTAAGTTTAATTAACTAAAATCTCATTTCTTTGTAGATTAAGATTGTTAATTATTACTTCCACCATGCACTTATCAGATTTTTCAGTACTTTGTTTGTTTAGATAAATCTCTCTCAGTTTCTACTCTTTTGAGTTGTTTCTCTACTTTGTTTGGCTGGCTAAATTAATATTAATTGTTTTATATATCTTAACTTTAATTTTAATGTTAATGAGAGTTCCCTAAAGAGATAGAGGGTACCTGTGCATGGGGCAGATGTGTTCCACCTCCATTGAAAAATGCTTCAGTGTTTGGCTTAGGCCAAGACATCTTACCAACGGCAGTAGCGATGCTTCACACAATAAAAAGAAAGGATAATAAACACACACTCTAAACAAAATATTGACATGCGTTAATTTCTTTAATTATGAGAATCCATGCGATAACTATCAAATATTTAATATTCATATTTAATAAATTATTTCTTTGAAAAAAAAAATCTCCAGTTTTCTGCTGTCGCCGTCGCCGGCAACCACCGTACGGCATGTGATGATTCACTGTCAATACCACATGGCACGTCCGGTGGCGCTCTCTATCAAACCTTGGGTATATAATCGGCGAAAGCATTCTCGATTGGCCGCAAATCACGGCGATGACGACGGTGACGCTACAAGATCTGCCATCTTAGACGGACAGTGTTTCAAAAAAGGTTATTTTAGAATTTAAAAAAATATTTAGTGTTGTTTTAGTAATTTAAAACATCAAAGTCTAAGTTTCCTCTTAGATTTGGAAGGAAATGCAATTATCAAACTTGAAACAAATTGAATTGTTAGAAATCCAATGTTCTGAGACTTTTAATCAAACCGAATGATGCAAGCACACATGAGATATATTTCTAATTATGCATCAGAATTCATGTAATCTATCACATATTATAGCAATAATAATCTACTGTTTTAGCATTAAAAACAAAGATTAATTCAAAGGAGAAATTTAAAAACAATAAAAATGAAAAATAACTTACTTGAAAATGCCTGATGGAGGCTTTATTGAACTAGAGAGTGAGAGTTATTCCAGATCCCTCACAAATGAGGAATGGTGTTTACATAAAAAAAATTGTGTGTGTAAGATGTTGTTTCATCATCTACTTTTTGACCAAATGATGCTGGCCTGTTGCAAATGGCGGTGGATTCCCACCACATGTAAGGCCTAGATTGGCTTCTATTTCAACAAATATGATTGGTTCAAAAATTGACGAGTTTGGTGGATGTAACTCTATAAAAATAGCCCCTTTTTTTAATTTTTGTTTTTCTCTTTGAATTGGCCCACTTCTTTTCTCACCATCGTAAACACATCCAGTAGCAAAATATCTAATTGAGTCAGTTTGCTCCGATTATACCGTAACCTTTTCATATAACCTTTTAACCATTTTACTGAAATCATAAGAAAACTTAACTATTAGATAAACTAACGATGATATAAGTAGAGTTAAAAGAAATAATCAAAATTAAAGAGATCTTAAAAAGATCAATCTCATTAATTTATATAATTTATTTAATCATTCGTAACTTCTACATAAAAAAACCTTTCAATTTAATCGACTATCCGCTGATTGAAAAGTATTAAAAAATGGTGATTATTTACCGATTAAGTGTTTGAGAAATAGAAAATAGGTTTATAAGGGAAGAGTATTTTAATCATTTTAACTGAAGTTGATAGATAAATTATATACATTAGAAGGGTTGGTTATTTTTTAATCATCTCATTAATTTTAGTTATTTCTCATGATTCCCTAAGATATAATTAGTAAATAATCATTAT
>JANKKB010029364.1:0-22563 GCA_026225775.1 Bursera palmeri | reverse complement strand
TTTATGTTACTTTATAAACAACAGGGGTGAGTTTGTTACTTAGACCAAACCTTGGGGGTGTCTATGTATTTACCCCATTCTGGGAATTGCGTTGGTTACACAACAAAAGCTGTCTTTCCGATATCAGCATTGTGGGTGTGGGTGTGTGTGTCCTGGAGCTTTTTCTGGTTGGGTGTCACAGGGTCAGAGATCAGGCCAGGCAAGACACTGTCGCGTCGCCTTAAAACAGCAACTTTAGTGAAGCATTGAAGCGACTGGGGAATTTGCTTATAGTCTAATTATTTTAATGGATTGAATGCTTTGACAAATTCATGCAAAATTACCTGCCATTACCTTTGCGAAATGTTTGTACTATTTAAAGGGAAGATTTTATTTTTTATTTTTTTAATAAGTAAAGAGTTGATTAAGTTGTTCTCTTTATTATCTGTATTTGTGTTTATATGAACGGATCATTCTAAGATATGGAAAAAGTAAGTTGAGATTATCAAACAATGATTATTTTATCCAAAAAAAAACAAAAAAAAAAAATTCGTATTTTTTGGGTTTTTTTTTTTCACTAAAAAAAATGAAAAAATCCTTTTTAACTTATAAAAGCTCCAATTTAAGCGAATAGACATAAGGCACAGAACTAAATTTTTTCTTTTTTAAAATAAATAAGTTTTAAAAAATACTCTCCCAACTTATAGGTATATAAATATTACACCAGTATCCCCCAGCTAACTAGTAAGTTCATGGTAAATTCAGATTTTAAGTACGTTTCAAGACTGGAAAAGACAATTTGTTATAGCTGATTTTGCCCCTTTTTTTTTTTTTTTTTTTGTCATCTTAGATTGTAGCAGCAGCATACTTCAAGGGGGCAAGTATACCCTGCAACATTGGCAAAGAATTGGTAAGTCCAAAAGACAATAACAATCACAACATGAGCCACTATACTCGGACAGAATACAAAGCTACCTCTCTGATACAAAATTTGGCACCCATCAACTCTGCGCACTTCACAATAAATGATTGGCAGCTCTGGAATTTACATTTCTATACATCTACTCTACACAAAATAATGTTAGTTAAATGTAAATAAACATTCTACTTCCATGTTAGGTAGCTACAGGATGCTGAACTGCATGGAGAAACGAAGACGCATGGCACAAAAATGTCTTCAATGCAGCAGGAAATTTGCGTAAACAGTCAGCAGAACAGAAGAGAAAGCTGCCATAGATTAAGGCTGTAAGTGTTTTTTTACGGTCTCGGAGACTTCATCCTTTCCAGCAGCTTGATCTTGTCCAGCAATTCTTCAATGGTAGTGGAGGCATCCTACAGGAAATAACATTATTCCATAAACATGAGATCTCATATTCTGGCAGGAGAAGAAAAGGTTGGAGAACTTTGAATCAGTAGGATATGCAAAGTGGGGGAGTAATGAAGAAAGACCTTTATCTTCTTTCTTAAATTCTCCTCTTCCTTCTCTCTCCTGTCCCTTTCCTCAGAGAATATATCAATTAGGCTCTCTTGTTCCTTGTTCAATTCGTCAATTTTTTCCTGTGCCTCTTGGAGCTGACAAAACCAGGCAGAAATTCAAAAAAGAAAAAGAAAATACGTCATTATGGAAGATATATATCTGGCTGAGTGGAAAACCTGAATAAAATATTTACTTTTATACTAATTGCTCATTTTATTAGGGATAATTCAAATGGCTGAGCCCCAAAAATATCAGAATATCATATCAACTTTCAAAGTAGCAAACCAAATCCTATTACAAATACACTATACCAAGGATGAATAGACGCTAGTGGTAAATCACAAATACTTGCTGTATTAAGGAGTTAATACAAATAGCACCATTGGAATTTAACTGATAGATGCATCATCACTTACATTTTTGATATATTCCTCATCTTCAATTCTAATCATTGACATAAATAGTAATGGAAAATACCTGATCTTTAAGGGATCTGCACTTGTCTCTTTCACCTAAAAGCTCTTCTTCCTTTTTCTCTAATCTAGAAACAAAAAGAAAAAATGCATGTCAATACACTTAGTGCCACAAATTATAAACGAGACACAAAACTAGAATTTAGGCAAAACAATGACCTTTTCCTCAATTCACAGTTTTCTTGCTTCAACTGAACTAGAATAGTTGAATTGGAGTCTGAATGGAACTGCTCACGATTATTAATATCACCTCCCTGCAAGTTAAACAAAGGCCATTCAAAATACTCCTAACACAGATCACAGATAATATCTACACCGTTGCAGTGCTCTTGGCCTCAACACAAAAGACAGAGAGGGAGAAAGAAAGAAGTTTAAGAAATAAAGCCAAAAAGTAACCTTTGACTGTGATCGCAAAAATGGTCTAGCAGAACTTCCCCCTGAAGCACAATCTTGCTGAGATTCAATATCATCCAATGATGGATGAGTCCTAGGCAACCCATCTTTCCCAGAAGATTTTTGAGCAGGGAATATCTTAGGACTACTGCCATAGACTCCTCCCTCCGCTGGCACAATATCCAAGTCATCATCACTCACAACCTCTACTGGGGGTGATAAGGATTCCGAAAGATTTGCTCCATTTCTCTGTTTTATAGAAGTCTTCATCCTGCCATTGCCTTTGCTGGAGACATGTCCATTTTGATCACTATTTACTTTCTCACGAAACATTTCAGATTCTTTTCCTTCCTGTTTCTGGTTAGAACGTAAACGATTTTTGTCCGAGTATGTAAGTGGTATCTTATTGCCGGAGAGAGAACTCTTCTTAGGTTGAGAAGCTGCCCCTGGATGATAATCAGAAGGAGTTTCTATAAATTCATAAGAAATTGAAGTGGCTTACTAATTGCAACAGCTGACTATCTTTTTGCTCAAAGAAAATAATATAGAACAAGTACGAGTATACCTTTGTCTTCAGACCCATTTATAAGTTTCTTATTACGTCTTGCAGCATACCCAATTTTATGACAGTTGGTTGACCTATGCAAAGCAAAATTTAACCTCTCAAAAACACTTAGGACACAAGAACTAAGATTCACTATAATTATTAATAATGGAGACAGGTACCACTAACCAGTAAGTCTTTTGCATTTGTATTAGTCGTGCCTCAAGTCTTGAAAGAACAGTTGTTCGTTCGAAACCCTGCTTATCATGAGCTGGTTCAACAAAATTAGCTTCCAAGACACCTGCCAGTTGAAACGCATCAGAATTTAACTCAAGTCAACTAATTCAGAGAAAATCAGAGAATTCAGTGCAAAACAACACCTATAACTCCACGACCATCACTTCCTGCAGCATTCCAAAGCCTCCAAAATGGCTGAAAATCCAACAAAACTTCCAAGTAAGAATCATGTAAACAATATTTGAATTGAACAAAAGAGTGTTCAGTATAGTCTCCCAGTGAGAAAATAGCCAAACTGAAGAGTCATCTGTTTTTATATTTGAAATTTTAAAATATGTGAATTTAACTGAAGCCTAAATATTTTTAAAGGTATAAATATAAATGACATGCTGTTTTCCTTTTTTTTTTTTTTTTAATAATGTCCAAATATAAGTATTAAGCTGTTTGTTTTTGCAAGCCAAAAATATTTGATATAAACCAACTAATAACCCATTGACTTCTCAACTTATTATCATCATAATGGAATCTGCTTAGGAACTATTGAATCCAGTTTACATACATCATTTCAAATAAACAATAATAAAAAATTTAAAAAAAAAAAGAATCAAGTTAAATAGATGGTGGTAAATTTATTAAAATGTAATAAATAATAATAATAATAACAAAAAATAAATTGAAGTTGAAGTCAGCAGTATAAGGAAACTTTTTGCATCAGAGAATCGGATCACACAGTTTTGAGAACAAGAAAGTAAATGCAAAAGATTAGATTAGGTCAGGTTCTATATGAAAAAGGAAATAGATAAAATTTAAAAGTAATTTTGAGAATAATAATTAAACAAATGATTAAGATGATTGCATTCAAATAAAAGCAAAATATTTGGCTTTTTCCATTCAAATTAAAAAAATCTGAAAATAAATATTAAGTTAAAAGCAAAAAACCATCTAAATATCTGACATCTAGTTGTATTCAGATACAAACAAACAGCCTGCAGACAGACACATAAACATGCAGGTACAGTTTTACAAGGAAAGATTCCAATAAGAAGCTGCAACTAACTTCATATCGGTTAGAAGTAAAACACAACCTTGATGAGCCGATTTTTATGATAAACATTGAACCCTTGAACATCAATATGATATTTTGCATCCTTCACAAATCCAATTGTCACCACAGCAGTCATCTGATGACAACAGTTGCAAGAATCAGCTCCCAATTAACACATCAGAGAACTACGTTTAGAAAATAAACAATAAAAAAAGAAACATTACATTTAAATCCCTTGAAATCCCATCAACCGCAGTCTGTGGCCGGTATGTAATCTCCTGAGACAGCATCATGTCATTCACTATATTGTGGTGCTCCACATCTTTTCCGCGGAGAATGATTCGAAAGTTGTGAGGAAGTCTCAGATAGAGAATTGAAGCATAACTCTGAAAAATGACAAAAAAATGGTTTTAAGGAATAAAAAATATATCAAAGAACTGAATTTTTTTTTTTATTTGATATCCTTAGTTTCCTTGTTCATACTCAATTTTCAGATAATTTGATGTACATTATTCTTCCAACCACTATATGTGAAAATCTCTACCTAAATAATTAAGTCAAAGGTAGCAAATGGCATCCAATAAAATGTTATTGAGGATTTAATGAGCAAATAGTCAAACAGGTATGGATAGCCATGTTAGTGACTTTAATCATATAAGGCCTAAAAAACCTGACAATGTTGATAATACAAAATCCTAAAGTCAAACAGTTACCCTTAACGAATGCCTGTAAGTCAGGAAGTGTCTAGAGTTGGGATACTCTTTTGCCATTTGTATATTCTTCTCCTCTCGGTTGACACCCCTAAGCTGGATATCCTGCCAGATCATAAATCAAATTAGGGAAAAAAAAGGTTATTTACCTTATTTTTGTAGGATGCAGAGTAATTAATGTTAAGAATAACATTTGACTCCCATTACAAAAGAAAGAAAATGATCCAGAGATTGAGAAAGGAAATAAGATGTATACATGCTTATCAGTGTCAAAATCGAGTTCCAACTGACCCTCGTCATTCTCCCAAAGGTTATATATAATAATGCGTGTACCATGATCCTTCATCACATTGAACTACAAAGTAGAAAGAGAAACAACTTAGTAACAAACAACCTTATGGAAGATGATGTGGGTTAAGAAAACCAAAACAAAAACATTGAGTAACTTGCTTTTACAAAATAGTAAAGCAATCATAATCCTTTTGCAACACAAAAGAGATCACGTGCAAACCAAATGGTGAAAAAATTGAAATGTAAGAGGTTGTGGTCTGCATGTGCAGGTGTGCTTAATTAAATCCATATCATTAACCGATCCAAAAATGATAAGATAAACACTTCATGCTTCTACATTCTGAAGAGAAGAAAGATAAGATAAACAATCCATGCTTTTACATTCTGAAGAGACGAATCGAATTTATTTGGCCAATACAAGTCAAAAATGAAACTTCTGACCATCATTCTCATAAGTCTTGAGATACATGGATGGCATCAGAAACTTTCCCAGATCTATTTTAAAACAAAAATTTTGAGAAAGAAACTTGACTGAGAAAATTAAAATAAAACTTCATGTTGGGCAACATGGAAATATGGTTTGCCAATATTTCCTACATCATTGGTCTGAAAAAACAAATGCGTAAATGATGCTCCTGGTGGCTATATATGGCAGTTGAAGTGTGTCAGACTCAAGAAATCATGAGCTTTTACTTTAGTGTTTTACAGGAATTCCAGTCTCAGCTTGCAAAATTGAGCAATATCTACTCCCTCAATTCGAAATTCTAGTATTGTCATGAGCTAACTTTAGTGTTTTTTTTAGTTGTTCACTAATATCATTTTAGCCAACAACCAATTATCAAGCCGTCTCATTAAACTGATCGTCATAGCATATTACAATTTAAAACTAATAAATATCCATCTTTGAGGTTCAATTTTAAAAGGTAACCTATATGTATGTGATGAGACCCCTGCATTAATCCAATATTTTAGAAGGAAAAAGAAGAGAAATGGGAAAACGGTTATGAGGGGTTAGTTTGTTAGGAGGGGAATATAACAGAATAAAGTGTAGTGTGTGAGCTGGCTGTGAGCTGAGCTGTGAGAATTAGGAAGGACGTGTGAGTTAGTTATGGGAGGGATAGAAATAGGTGAGAGAGGGGAATGAACAGGGCAGAGAAGAATTATTCTAAGGATTATTGTTTGGGAGGTTCTAGCCCTCGAAGCTAGCTATCAGTATATCTGTTCTTATTTTTCCTAGTTGATTTACTTTCTTCCATCTTGATTCTTTCTCATTTGATTGTCTAAAACTTGTTATATTTCTATAAGATTGAGTTAGGATTTTCTGATCCTATCAGTATGAATGTAGTTTAAAGTACTTTCCTAAAATTGCCTGATTTTTCAGAGTGAAAATAATCTTGTGGTGAAGGCAATCATTGATTAAATTGTCAAAATATATAGAAGAGGTGATTGCCTGCTAAATTTTATCTCTTTAGGTATTTAAAGTTTCCCAATGGCATTGCAATATATTGTTCTAGTATTTATAGAAAGAGACACTTCACAAGTATCAATAAGAAAGCAATAGCTTAAAACAGATTAAGAAGAGAAATTTAAAATTATAATTTTATAAATACACCATATTATGTGATTAGTTTCTCTTGAGTTACCATGAAACCCAAAGCTCACATTGATGATAGATAAGGACCCAACAATGCATCTGAGCTCTAGCATTCACATGAAAGACGTGTACCGAACACAATTACAGCACTAACACAACTTTTATAATTTAAACACAAAGCATTCGGTAAAGGTAGTTTTAATATAATGTTAAGTAACCAATAAATTTGAAACTTAAATTGATAGATAAGAACCAGAAAATAGTATTTAAAATCCAACAATTTATAAAACACTGGTAAGTCACCTGTTGGAGAAGTTCCACTTCACTAGAAAATGGAGACCACCGAATTACTGTCTCCATATTTCTATTCCAGTCGCCAGGAGAAGATCGTATTATCTTCTTCCATTCTCGTCCACTTCTTTCATAGTCAAGCTTTTCATTTCCAGGTACAGAACAAGAATCATCAAAATTAACATAAAATAAGCACAGGTTTCACAAAAGCTCAAACCAATGGACATGAACCACATTTCACAATTAAGACAGGAAAATGTTCTTCTAGTTACAGTCACCATGCACATTCTAATAAAAAAAAAATTATTATTATTATTATTATTACCAAAAAAAAAAAGTCAGATGCACATAGGCAGATCACAATTATTACACAATTAATGCGCTGCATGCAACCCTGCCATGAAAATTTTACATAAATACACCATGAAATTGACATTGTCAACTTACAAAAAAGTGACATCATATGGTGATGAAAGATCCAAAACTCAGATGGTAAAGAAATTCTTTAGAGGAAAAAAAATGCTGGTTCATATATTGTAAACTATCAATATGCAGGCACTGTGGCATTCACAAGATAACAACCAAAACACATCTAGAACAAATAAACCAAGCTATACTAGACATCTAATGAGCATGCAACTATTTATGCTTAAATATGTATAATATATCATGTTTACAAACGCATTGACTAATCTATTAACTAATTAATCAATCCAAATAGAAAAATGTGAGAAACTGTTATGATATGATTATGAATACGAGTGTGATGAACTCTAAATTCAAATGAAAAATTCCAGTTGTTATTACCATCGGCACTACAATATCTTCTTTTCCCGTGCTCCTCAAAAATGTGTAGGACAACAATCCAATACTTTGTGTAGGGCTACAAGTAACACCACAAAGTCAATCAGTTTCTCCCGGGAAAGGGGGGGCGCCAATTGAAGCAAAATGGGTTACTAAACACCACATAGAAACGAAAAACAAATGGCATAAAATATATATATATATGCATGCAGGAACGAAGAAGTTTCTTCCATGAAAATTCAAAACAAAGCGATTTTATAAATATAACAAATGTCTGTCCCTCCTAAAAACCTTCTGAACCTTTAAAAAAAAAAAAAAACCTTTTTGGCTGGACTCTAATACCTCACCTTTCTTTCTCCATTTAAAACACAGTTTTCATCATTTAATGCCAAGAAGATAAGCTTGATGTCTCTAATACATATAAAGTTAAAACTCTAGTTCTAAAAACAAAATCCTCAAAGCTTTGTTGTCAGACAACACAATTAATTAGCCAGCTCTGGGAACCAAGTTGGCAACTTGATGTCACATAATCAATATTTGAGGACCGACATAATGACACAATTATAAAAAATAAAAGCAAACCTTTTTCCATGTTTTCCACAACAGCGTGAGAAGACAATAACATCTGCTCCAAGTCTCATGGTGCTTGTCTTAAATCCATTGCCATCTGAACAGAACATTGATTAGAATTCTCTAAAGAACAAAGGAACATACATCCATTAAGAAAATTTTCTTCAAACGAACAAAGTTTTACATTGTCCAATAGTGTTTGCTACTTTGCTTTTTGCAGAATAACCAAGAGACATGCAGTGTCGCATTTTATCAGGATCCATCCCACCACCATTATCTGCAACATTGATACAATGATAACTACAACAATACGGAAAGAACAAAAAATCATATAAAAAAACTGGAACATCATAAAATTTAAGAATAATTTTTCAGAAAAGAATATATGAAATTAACAGAAAATTACAGGATTTAGAAATACAGTGAAAAACTGGAAATGCATATAATTGCAATGAAAACATATTGAACATAAAAATAAATAAACAGATCATCAATTATGTCAATGAAAAAAGGAAATAGTTGCAAAGATGACTTGTAAAACATTGCCACATAATAGATAATGGGAGAATTTTACAACCACCTCCACATTTTTAAGTTAAATATACCTTCTTCTTTTTTTTTTTTTTGGGTTAATCTTTCTGATACCCAAAAATCCCTCAACCTTCCCCTTGTTCATCGAGTTCTAAACTTCGGGCTATATTCACACATTATAAGCTTGCCAGCCAATGAATGTGTGAGACATAAATATGTCCAAGTAGCTGAACCCAAGGAGATTTGAGCGTTGACTTCAACGAAAGGGCCAAGGGCTTCTTACCACTAAACCCAACCCTTGGACCACATATACTAAGGCTCAACAAGTTTCAGAGACAGATAACTAAAGTCCCTGTTGTCTATATCCTTTTGTTTTTGTTAAGCTTCCGCAGAGTCAGCATGTCACATTTTGTTCTTTAACAAATAAATAAGTAATATATTAACTATATTATTCATAAAAACAATGGATAATGACATTAAGAATTGGACCAAAATATCCTTAATAGATATTATTGGCCTAAAGTTGTCTTCTTAATACTACCATTATTTCTCTCTACACAAAAACTAAACAACGGTTAAGATGTGGTATACTCACATTCTTCAGCATTACAGTTAAAGTAATTCTTTATTTTCTTTTATAGTTAACTAAATCTAACTCAATGACAGAGCCAGAACAGGCCGCATAGCTGACATACTCTTACGCTAAATCCCATTTCTCTTAGCTCAAGGTTACAATCATTAAATGGCGAACAGGATATAACAGACTGCACTAAATAGAAAGGCCATTATACAAGTAAAAATGAAGGCTTATAATAAATACCTTCAATCAGCAACATTCTGCACCCATCTTTCCTACTCTCAAGCATATCTACATTAACATATGTAGCTCCATTGCTGACCTGATATCAAAGAGTAGAAAACTATCAGGGGGGGAAAAGAAAATGCATTCTTGCATTACTAAAAAAATATTTAACACAAATACCTCATCCAATGAGTTATCCAGAAGTTCCGCAAATGCTGCAAAAGGAATGAATTTAAGTGAATTATAGAACAAGAAACTTATAATAAGCCCAAGAAAAAGGTTACCATTGAAACAAAAATATAGTCAAGATTTGTACATCCATTACAAAACTTACCTCCAAGAGCCCATTTATGACTGGTTGCATTAGAATGTAGAAATTTGGGATGAACCCTAACATGATCCATGCCACCTGTAGATTCCAAAAAGATGTGAGATAACAGGCATTTGTCAAAATCAATGCTCACTACTTCCCTTGGCTACAATCAAATCCTTGATCAAAAAGAAGATCATTGCCAAGAAAGAAATCTTTAATAAAGCAACCAGCCATACTAAGAGTAAGGAAGTTGTCACCATAGGTAAAAACTTTAAAATATTCACATTGGTAAAAGACAGATAAGTAGGTGGATTACAAGTGCAAACGCACGAAGCTTAGACAAGAGATAACGAATAAACAAACCAAAGATTGCTTATCAAGAAAACAAGACAAAGCTTCCTTTAATACTTTTTAAGAAAATAAATTAATGTGGTGGAACTAGTATATCCAAATGTTTGAGGTCCCATGGATGAATCTTTAAGGGGTTAAAAACGTGTCATCACTGGTATTGATGACCCATCACATGAAATTTGGGTATATTTGCTGAAAAAGGACCAAGTTTCCCACGCTTCCATTGCATGGTAAAAAGAGAAACGAGAATATCTAACGTGTCTCCATCCTAACAAAGTTTCATGATTTCCGAGATTATGGTTCACGACATGGCATAGGACCAAAAATATATTTCCATTATTCCATGGATGTGTATGAACAAATGAAACATATGATTATATAGCGCGTCAGATGTCTAATGAAGACGTCTCATTTACCTTGAAAAGTGAAGTTATGGATACACCTCTCATCTACATTAGTATCTGACCTTTCGAGTTTAAAGTTCCAAAATAAGCTCGGAGAGGCAAACACATATCTTAACCAGTCTATAAGACTTTTTAAAATAACGCTTAAAATTTTATAGCAAAAGAGCAGACACCAAAATGGGAACAAGGGTACCCAATGCATCTTTGTTGGCTACAATAAATAAAGAATCAGATAATTTTAATTGATTTTGAATGCAATTGATTGTCTAATGATCTTATTCTTGATCTCTGCCAGAACAGCAAGTGAGTAAGTGAGAAGCAGAATTGAATGAGGCATGTTTACTGTTTAAATTTGGTGAAGTAAATGAGAATCCCCACATTATTGGTGGGATTACAAATCAAATAGCAAAAATGAATAAGCATATATAAAAAGCAACATAACATTACCTGAAGAGAAGTCCCAATCACCAGATGGAGCTCCTTCATAATCCCCAGCCTTCCAAAACTGCTTACAACTCTGCAGTGCCGAACTAGTCGAGGCATCAGTCAACGCCTCCGCCACTGGCTGCAGTTCAGCAGCCTGGAGTGGCTCCAGAAACCCCAATGGCAACACCACTCCTAACTCTTCCACCTTCTTCCTCCTTTTCATCTTCGGCAAACCATTCGAATCACCCGCTCTCTTACCACCAGCCTCCTTTTCTCGACTGTCATCATCAGACTCAGACTCCGACTCGGACTCCGAGTCGCTACTGCTACTGAGTTCGATCACCGAGACAATTTCCTTCGAAACGCTGTCGTTTCTCTTAGGTTCTGACATGGCCGTGGCCAAAGTTCCTATAATTTCTTTCTTTACAGCTACGTCCATTGCGATGAAGAAAGTTAACCAAAGAGAGATTCGAAATAAAGGCTTTTTCGTTTAATGGTTATTATGATGACAACTGGGGTGGTGTATCGACACGCTCACCTTGCAAGACGAACTGGTGTTATGTTATGTTTACTTGTCGTTTTTCTGGAGATTCGTGCACGAAACTCTTCCCCTGCGCCGCCGTAGGACTTCCTTTGTATGTCGCCCACGAGCGTTTCGTCTGGAAACTAGAAAGTGATAACGAACGCGCAACGCAAGCAGAGAGCGATTGGTAGCCACCTAGACAGGTGTCAATCTAAACGGCATGCACCAGCCAGAGATTCTTGACAACGGGTATTTACTCTGACCCGAAAGATAAATTTCAAAAATACTTAACTTGAAATATTTAATATTTAAAAAATAATTATATTATTTTTTAAATTAATATTTACTTCTTAAAATTTAAAAAATAAATATTAATTTAATAAAATTTTTGATATTAAACAAATTTATAGAAGGATAATTTTAATTTTAATTTCTCTGAAAACAACTCAAGTGCTGTATTTTGAGTAGTTGTATTTTGAACATATTTTTTTTTTCAAATTTTATGAAATAATAATGCGACATTTATTTGGAACCCCAGTAATTGTTAAAAACAGGTCGGAGAGATACCTTCGTTATCTGCAACTTTTAACATTTGAATGGAAAATATGTCATTTAGCATACGGGATAGATATCGGACACCCCAAAGTATAGTCTACGTAACAACTCATCCTTGTTTTTCAAAAAGTAACGTAAAGACCCCCATAGTTTGTTTATGTTACTAGATCTATTAGTGAATCAATTACTGAAAGTGAAACTTGTATGAAAAGATAAATATAATCTCATTTTATCTTATTAAAAAATAATAAAATATTAATTAACTTAGTAGTTGAATAAAAAATAAAATAAAAACTGACTAAAGAAACATTGGATAATTAACAAAGCCTCATTCATTTTTGTTCATTGTAAAACCCTTTTTTGGTGTCACAAATCATTTATTAAACTAATTTTTCACGGCTCCATCACAGCCCTAAACTTCACCAATCAGAAAATTTCATCGAACATATGATGTACTAACATGCAAGTACATACCAGCAAGACACGACAAATGTCACACAAACCCTCACACTGTCTCACATGCTTTCAACGAACACCTTGTGTACTAGCAGAAATACAACACATATCAATATTACACGACAAAATAGCATACCAATTTCAACAACAAACTCCATAGAGAAAATTGTTGCACAACAGATCAAGACCAAGATCTCAATGAATTGAAACAAATCCAAAGGCAGAGTGTAGGGGCGTGGCTGGGAGCAAAGTGGGAGCCAGGGGAAAAGTGGTGGGCCAGATGGAAAATGATGCATTCAAAAGCGGTGGGGTGAAGCTGAAAGTAGGAAGAAGGTGAGAGAGGTTGGGGTGGGGGGTGAGAAAATGTTGTGGGGATCAGGAGATTTTTTAATCAAAAATACAAAATTGCCCTCACGTCATCCGAGATCAAGTAACGGAAGCAAACTATAACGGTTTCTATGTTAGTTTCTGAAAGATATGGATGACTTTAGTACTTCGAATATATCTTGGGGTTGTCCATGTCATGAATCTTGTACCCCTTTTCTCCGCCTCTTGCACATTTTGTTATAACAATACTCTCTCTTTCTCCGTTAACGCCAAACCCCTCTCTTTTTCACCTTATAACAGCAACCGAGCCAAACTCAATTAAAATCAACCGAAGAAGAAGAAGAATCCTCAAAGCATCATTATCTAATTGAACCCATAAATCATCCTACTCCAAGTGCTCTGATTCCTAAATCATAATATATAATATTAAAGAAATTATAATATTATTTTTGAAGTTTGACTTGGTCAAATATTGACGGTCAAAGGCTAATTAATCAAAATTTAACTTGTACCTCTTATATTATGAGATAATTGGAAATAGGTCTAATCATTAGAACTTGAATTATATGTGTATCTATACGTCTCATGTTTAGCTTACACAGCCACTATCAGATCAATCCATTTTTCCCACTTGCACAGTGACGTATTGGGTATTGGTCAGCATGAGGTCAAACTCACATTCTAACTAAAGTAAAACTCAAACTAGTATTATCACGAGATCAATCATTATGCTTATTAAATTAATAATTTCAGTCATAGAAAACTAATTTAATATCCCAAAATGATGTTGGAGTTTTGCCCTTAAAAGCGTATGGTTTATGTATTTATATATTCTTTTTATGTAATAAAAGATATTATTTGATATATATTTGATTTGAACATTTATATTAAATACTTATAATTTCAACTTAATTATAAAGTATCAAAAGATCAATGACTCAAAGAGTGTAAAAATGTTTATAAAGGTATTTATATATGGAGAAATGATTTTTTATCGAGCCTAAATTAATTCACAACCCATAAATAATGATGGATGATTTATTTAGTTAAGGTTATCATGTCTTATCTTAACAATAATTATGAGTCTCAAACCATTAAAATAGTGATTTCAGAGATCGAAACATATTGAACATAGGTCACGTAAGATTAAGGTTTAAGTATAACATCATCGACGAAAACCTAATTTCACAAAAAGGCAATAAAAGTATATCTCAATCTTGAAATATATTATGTAACTCATGGTCATGGATTAATCACTTTGATTAGAATATAGGGAAATATCACTTTGAATATTAGTCATGACCTTAGCCAGGAGGTATTAGAGATATACCCCAATAGTAAGACATATTTTATATAAATATAAACAATTATGATAATAAATAAAAGTAGTTTTGTACAATCAATTGTCTTATATCTCTTTTACATCAATGATCAAGGATACAAAGCTATAACAATAATAAAGATTTGGTTATATGATACTATTATTTATGAGAGATTCATAATTATCCTAGTTTGAATTAAGTTCATAAGTTATAAACAGAATTGGGCTCTCTATTTGGATAAGGTTAGTTTGTCGTTTGCCTCCGCGAGATGATGAGTCTCAAATTATTAAAATGGAGATTTTATGACAAATACACTTATACATGATGAATACATTGAACAAGAGTTTGTAAGTACTGTCAGTGAAACATAAACTGCACACTAAAACAACTTTGATATATTTACTTTAATCTTGAGTGGTTAGTCTACTTTTAACTTGTAAACTGTAGTATCTGATTAGAATAGAAAGTGAGGCATTTAGTATAAAGAGTTGTCTATAAGGTTTTTTTGTGTAGCTATCTGATAAATCTAAACTTCTATGTGAATTAGAAAGATAGGTTATGATTTATTTGAACTTATTTGATATAATCTTTATATTAAATTAGAAACAAATAACTGATAAACTCAGTAATAGGGGTGAATAATAATATGAGTTTAGTATGATTGGACTCATAATTGGATAGCCCAACAACCAATTAGGAAAACTTAATAGCGTATTTGGATTAGGATAACTAGAAATCCTAATTACTTTAGGAAGTTAAATACAATACTAATTATTTTTTGTATTATACTATTCTAAACATATAAAACCCATACATAACAAGGAATAAGAGTCTTAATAGAAGTGTGATACATGAGCTTAAAATATATAAACCTTAATGGTGTTGTCCTTAAAAAAGGAACCATTAAAAAATTATTGTTATTGTTTTTAAATGAAATTGGGAAGTTAAATACAAACTAATTTAACATCTTAAGCATGAATGAAATTGGGAATGATGAAAACAAGTTTGATCCGAATTGGATCCTCCCACCGAAATAATTTAAAAGCGCACCTCATTTAATAAGGGAAGAGATTATTCGGAAAGAAAAAAAGTAGTGGACCTATCTATCCTTCATGATTCCCAAAGACTAGTGGGCCAATCCATTCTTCATACGACCCAAATCTTTCGGCCTTTTAGAATAAGCCCATTTGAACGAAGGCAAAGTTGCCTACTCTACCTTTCAAAAGATGAGATATCTGTCTCCTCCTCCATGGGTCATTGCTCAAAACATTCTACATTAATCTCCAAATACAAGCAATTAATATTAAATATTATGGTTCCTTTTAGCATGTATTCTAAAAGAACTTCAAAATTGTTGTTTATATATGTTTTCAATGAGCCTCATGTATGTTAGATGCATTATTAGAAAACCATATTTTTATTAATAAAGAATGTTGTTTATATATTTTTTTCAAGGTAGTTGGAAGTTGAACATGCAACATATTATATTAGATTAATTATTGTATACAACAAGCACGCCAAACTAGATTATGTCACTACCCATGTTAGCTTTCGTAAAATTTTGGACTCAAATGTTTTTGCAGCCACCAGCGTGCAACATGTGCTCTTTAAGCTACAAAAAATTTAATTAAAATTCTGTTTACCAATTACATGCACGAGACGCCACGTGCCCTTCTTTGTTTGCTTGTTCGATTCAGATGGCAAAGTCGTTTTAACTCCAACAAAGAGTCCACTTTTTTTTTTTTTTTTTTTAACAATGAATTTCCTATCCTATCTATTTTAAATTCATTATTATAATTACGATCCACTTATTTTTTTTTAGATCACTATATCTATTTTTATTTAAACCCTTATAAGAACTTGTGAAAATGAAGGTCTCACCAAAATCATTTGTACCTATATATAAGAAAAATCGAATATTTTTTTTTCCTAGTCTTTTTATATATCATTATGCTTCTCTCTTATTATTATTATTTTATATCTCTCTCATCAATTATTTAGAAAACAGAAATGAATCTAGACTATTTATGATCGCATGCATCATTTTCTACCTTTAATTAATATTTTCCTTCTTTATTTATCTATTGTATATATTTTTATTCAAACACACAAATAATTCTTCATTTCTCAAATACATTACAAGCGTATTCGGCTATTCATTTTTAGAAAGTCGTCTCAGTGCATTTTGGCTAGTTTTATCCAACTGAACGTAGTTTCTGACCGTTAATTTCTGAAACAACTTGTGCGAAATCCCAGAATTCACATCCATGCATCATTGCGAAATCCCAGAATTCACAATAGTAATAGAATTAAAAAAAAAAAAGAAACAATAATAATCCTTCTCAGCTTATATGATATTTTAATTTATAAATGTTTCCATATATAGACGTGGTTATTGGTAAGAGAATTTATTGAATCTATTTGAGCAGACAGGATGAGTTGCAGCAAGGCAACTAGTACTCTGAGAACCTTCTTGAGCAGAGCTTTAATTTGGGTTCAAGATTTTACTTTTTGATCATCATAAGTTGGTCAATGTACAAGCAATGATATTTCAAGTTGCAGCGATGAATCAAAAAGAACCAGCACGAGAGAGCAATGAAATCTGTGCAGAAAGTCACGGCGAAGATTTGATGAAGTTGGTGGTTAATCTCTGTCCAAACCGAATATTAACCTTAAAATCTTGCACTGATAGTCAAAGAGTTCGATTCTCGCAAGTTAAAATTTCGTCATTAGTACGTATGGAAATTAATAGGGCTCCCAGAGGCAGACAAAGACAAATAAACTATTGATAAAGATGACAACATGCACGGCTACAACGAATATAAAATCAATCAATATAATAAAAATTTATCTTGATCTATGATCGCATATTCAACCTTAACCCGTCAGTACCAGATCCCAGTCGCCATCTGATCCCTTAAAGTCTTCCATCGATGAAGTCTCTACATAGTGGAGGCGTCTTCTGCAGTTCAATCTGCTGGAAGATGCATTACACAAGCACTAACGGAGATGTTACAATTGCTGATGAATTCTCGGAACCCATATGAACTTTTTTGACCTTAGAATTAATGCAAGTGATGTATGCATGAACGATGATTATGAAGTAATATATCTACAGACAGAGAGCACACTACAACCAAAATATCTTCTTTTGGCTGTAAAAATTAACATAATTTATAATTTAATTAATTAATAATGTTTAAAAAGGGTTTAACCAAAAAGCTTTAAGTTTTTAAATTATAAGGTTTTAACGAAAAGCATTAAATTGCTAGATTATTTTGGACTAAATATTATATTAATAAATCACTTAATGTAAAAGTTTTAGCGGATAAATAAGGATCGAAATTTTAATGCATAGATTTTTTTTTTTATGTATAAGTCATAAACAAATTAACTTGTAGCTTTGTTTTTGCAATTGCTCATATCTTAGCTCTCATTTTCTTTTAATTAATTAATTAAATATCCCCATCAACCACCATAGCCTTTTTATTTGTTTATTCCCACCATTCACCTACTTTTTTTTTTTTTTTTTTTTTTTGGAAGGAGAATAGATTTGCTTGATTTTAAAGGTAAAAATCTGCTTCATTATTTATCATTATCTCGAATGCATTATTACTTCTACTATGAAAACAGATAAAAGAAAGAGATAAAGTCACATTACAATACAGTTCAATTAACAAAATTATCTACAAGTTCCGTAAAGAATTAGTAATTTGTGTATAAATTAATCTATGTACGATGTACCAAGACGAATTCACTTCCGAGATCAAAACGGATTAATAGATTTATAATAAATTAAAATTATATTATTCACCATCCCATGAACAACATTATATGGCAGCCATTTATCCATATAATCTCAGAGAAGAAATGGTTATTTAATAAAATTTTAAGAGCATTTATCCATATAATTATTAGAAGATAATTTTATTATACATTGAAGACAGAAAAGTGGTGGGCGTGGCTTTGTCCTCATACGACTTCGTTTATATTATTTATATTCAAAAAGGAGCAGCGTTGTTCGTTGACAAATTCACTATTAACAATAATAGCGTTTACACGAGCCCATATGGCCCCTGGCCATATAATAGCAAATCTCGCATCTCCTACGGAACCGAGCATTACTCTTATCAATCTACCATAAACTAGTTGTTTCAACTCTCGGAGCTAAGCTTATCGTGTGCCTGTGTATAGTCTTCATCATCTCTTTCTATTATGGTCTTTTCTTGGAGGTGATTCCTCAAACTACACCAATTATTGAACTTCTTAAGAGGAAGATTTTATCTGGGGTAGATTAAAACTTGGCTGACGATCTCCCTTTTGATATCTATCCAGCTAGCCATATCTCACACTCTATCAGCATTAATTCTCTTGTACACACCGAGTTGGCTTTTTATTTTCTTTTTTGTCTTTGTTTGTTACATCACCATCTGGATTTGTTTCCAAGGTGGTGATCATGAGCTGACTCTCTGAAGAATTCTCATATAAGAAGGCCAAGAGCTAGCAGCAGTTTTGTTCATCAACATTCAACTCTTCTTTCTCTATATAACTCTTTTTTTAGAGGTTCTGTTGCAGTACTACTTTCTCTTTTTCTTTGCAAGAACATAAATTATGGACATTGTAAAGCTGAAATGGAAGGAAAGCGTGATTGTCAAGACATGGAAACGCTGTCTATCACTAGGCAATTCCAGCAGGAAGCGATCTTCTTCTAAGTGCAATTCATTATCAAAGAGCAAGTCCTGGAACTGCTCCGGAACCGACTCATCATTCCCTGGAAGAGATAATAAACAAAACAGCAAGACTACTAAGCGTCAACTTGCTCCACAAGGTTGCTTCTCAGTCTACGTTGGATCCCAGAAACAAAGGTTCGTTGTCAAGACCGAGCTCGCCAATCATCCGTTGTTCAAGATTCTGCTAGAAGATGCTGAATTGGAATACGGATACAGTAGCCAAGGTCCAATTTTGCTTCCTTGCGATGTTGACTTGTTCTACAAAATACTAGCGGAGATGGAAAGCGGAGGTGATGAGATTGATCCAGCTGGTTTTAGCAGCCACGCTAAAGGTTACAATCCATTTATTCTTTGCACTCCACCCCGGCGTCCAAGCTTCAGCTTCAACAAGAGTTATGGTGCGTACAGGCTTCTGAGTCCATCGCGAATGCTGAAGATCAATGGATTTTAAATGGCTTTTAATTTCGTTAAGTTAAAGCATTTCCATACATGTATAAAAATTAATATAGAAAGAAGATTTCTGATGCATAAACTGTGAACAGAGTTGCAGTAGAATCATTCCAATTATTGATTTCAACTGATCTAATAGGAGAATTTCATGTTACGAATCTCATGAGCTTTAGCCCAGTATTGATTTTAAGCAGCGGGGGTTGATTTTACTGTTAGACTTTCAAACCTATTGGTTGTGAATTTCGTAAATAAATTTATTGTGGATTTTATGATTGAATATGAGTTCTACAAGTTAAAGATTTCATGATTTCAAACTCGTCACCTAACTGTCTCCATTTAGCTGCTCTTATGTAACCAAACTGCCTGTAAGCAAGTCAATTACTTAAATTGCCTTCTCAACTAACCCCAATATAAACCAAGCTGATCCTTTGATGGGCATTCTGTAGCTTACCCCACCTTACCTGCCCTAGGAAGTAACTCTCTTCCTTTCTGATTAAAACTCAAAACTAGACCTTCTCCATCAACAGTACTTCAATTAACACACGTGGCAAAGATTTCGATCTGACAATCGTTTAATACAAATTTTTAACACAAATCTGATAATTTTCTTCTACTGTTTAACCAAATGGTTGAGATCTTTTAAAACAAAATTTTGACACAAATTGGACTATTCATCTCACACAATCCAATGGTTGAAATCTAAAGTTCAAAAATTATATCTAATAATATCAATTCATCAATCCAATCTAATACAATTTGATTAAGTCCCAAACTCATTCCTATCCGTCAATTTTAATTTCAAAGTGGTTGGATTGGATTGGGTTGGGTTGGTTTGGATATTGATGGATATAAGTAAATATAGAGAAATCCAATCCATCTTAAAATATTTCATAACAAATATATATTTTTTCAATTATCCAACAAATCACTACAAGTTCAATTAAGTTAAAATCATGAATTAATAGAGAAATCCAACCCATCTTAAAGTGGGTTGAGTTGGGATAAACCCATCCCACCAAAACTTTTCACAGATAATTTGATCCTTATTCCAATTATAATAAGGTGATTCTATTCCTATTTATTATATTTTTATTACAATTTTATCCCTATTTAATTTTGAAATGGGATGTAATGAGATCAAATATGGGGGCCGAACATCGATTTTTATGGGGAGAATTTATAATAATAATCATAATTAAAATTTATTCTCATTCAAATCATAATACGTATTAAAATTAATTTAGATATATCAACGATGGCTTGTGGTCATTAAAATTAGGCCAAACCCAATTATAAATTCTGCACATATTTAACGTTCTTTAAGGAAGTCATAAATAATAGCATTAAATTGCAATAAATGATGCGAAAATTAAGAAGTCGTATAGGACTAAACTTATTAAATGATGCGGAAATTAAATTGCTGTAACACCAAGGTTATTAATTGAATAGCTAAGGTGTTGGTAGGATCGGTTATACAACATGAATGGACTTTATTAGTTTAAATCAGACCAGCCATCTCATGCGAACTAGAACATGTTGATAGTATTCAATTTCTTGCTTAAATGAGTATCAAACATCATACATGAGAAAGATGACAATTTAATTGTTTTAAAAATTCGACTTCAGATGTGTTATTTGTTTAAGGTTTCAATGATGTCTAATTGATTGAAGAGAGGTTGTTTTGTGTCATTAAAATTTGTTAAAAATTAGTTCTGTTTATGTAAAATTTGTAAACCAAGTACAAAAATGTTGCTCGCCACGAAGATTGAATACTACGAGGTATCGAGCAATCAGCTTAACAGCTACTCGCAAAGTAAAACACCGGCGAGCATAGCATTTTAGTTTCCGCGAAGCTCGACGATTGTACGGCATCAATCTATTGATCAACTATGCAAGTTGACCACAGAGAGAAAAGATTTCGATCTGACAATTTTCTTCGATTGCTTGAGATCGTTTAATACAAATCTCATAATTTTCTTCAACTGTTTAACCAATTGGTTGAGATTTTTTAAGACAAAATAATTTTTGACATAAAAATTAATGACTATTCATCTCACATTGTTAAAATCTAAAGTTCAAAAATTATATTTTATAATATCAATTCATCAATCCAATCTAATACAATTTCAATAAGTCACAAACCCACTCTTATCCATCACTTTAATTTCAAAAGTGGTTGGATTGAATTGGGTTGAATTGGATTGGATATTGATGACTACAAGTGAATATAGGCAAACCTCACTATCCAAATATTTTTTAATAAGTAATATAATTTATAGTTTTATAAAAAAATGTTATTATAAATTTATTATTAGATGTTAAGCCTACATTGCTACAATAATTAAAATTTTAAACTTAAATTTGATATTTTAAACTTGTTATAAATAATTAAAATAATTATATTTTTAAACACTTCACTCTAATCTTTAAAAAAGAAAAAAATTAAATCTTATATTCAATTTGCAAATTGTCACCCAATCCTCTTGTCATCTAAGTCTGTTACAATTATAAATACAATAACACACTCCCAATAGCATAACAATAAAAAATTAATTTACTGATTAAATAAACGATTTAAATTATTTTTAGCTTTAAATTTAAAATTTATTTTTAGATTTTAAACTTAATGTATTATAAATAATTGAAATTCTTCAAGTTTTATTTGGTAGTTATAGAATCTAATTTCTTAGATTAATTCTACATCTAGAAATATTTTTACAACAAATTTTATACAATTTGAGTTGGCAAAATCTTATTGGATATCATAATTTCCATGCCATATAATTAACAACCTTCATTGTTTTTAAGCCTAATTTATTAATAAGTTATTGTTTTCTTATGAACTAAATTAATATATACAACCATTTAGATATTTTTTAAAATTTATTTAAAATATTTCATAACAAATATATATATATATATATATATATATATATATATATATATATATATATATATTATAATA